>PISX010005424.1:0-107928 GCA_004024625.1 Mellivora capensis
GGAGTGGGGGGAGGAGGGATAGTCAGGACTGGGTTAAGCATCTTGGGAGGGTCCTTTCAAAAGCCAGGTCAGCTTGGCCAAATGCCCCAAGAGGTAAAAGGCAGGACCCGCTGTGGGGTGAGGAGACCCCTCAGGGAGGTGGCTCTCACAGCAGGCAGGGCCACAGCCTAACCCAAAAGGTAGCTGAGGGCCTGCAGACGGGAGCTGTCAGCAAATAGCCTGTGTCGGTGGCCACAGAAACACTTCCACTCGGTGGTGAGCTCCCACGCCAACGCATCTGGCCTACCCAGCAGTTCCTTCAGGTTAAATCACGCTCCATCTGAAACCTTTGCTGTCGAACGGGACGACCGCCGAGAGATCTCCAGAGTGCAGCAGCATCTGAGAAATTCTCATACTCCCAAGCACACAAGCAGGACCCAGAGGGAGCGGAGTGGGAGAGAGAGAGAGGGGCAGGGACAGAGGGCACCTTGGCAGGCACTAGATCCCTCCTCCCCAAACCTCGAAAGATATGTAAGCCCCCCCAGGACCTCTGAAGACTCACACTGAAGAAAAGGGGGTCCCAGAACTGACCAAGATCAAATTGCATGGGCCTGGTAGAACGGGGACTCAAACCAGAAACGAACTTGAATGAGAGGGGAAGAGAGATCTTATTTCTTCCACTCCTGAGCTGTGGGTTGAGAGTCACACCACCTACACGTTTTTGGGAAGAGTTGGTTCTTCTGCCTAATGCAGACTTTGTCACGTGAATATCTGTTCAAACAGCTCTGGAAAAATCTTTTCTGGTAGAATGAGTCTTTGAGATTAACTTCCCCCGCACAGTCAGGAATACAAACACACAATACACTCGGCTGCCTTCTGCTCAGATCGCTAGACCTACAGAAGAAACATGTCTGTTGGGTTGGGAAGAGCTCTGGTATTGGCCCCATCAAGGCAAAATGTCACCACCTGAAGGGCAGGTGTCCTCTAAGCATACTCAAGCATGGGGCTGTCCCAAAGCAGGAACTGGAAATGCTGGGATACTCAAAAACTCTCAATCTGTTCCACCAAAAGCGTATGGACCTCATCCCCCACTGCCATCCTTGCTTTGGCTCAGGAAGTGACCCCAGAGAACATCAACCTACCCTTGGGGAGATCAAGAGCTTCCAAAATACCTTAAAAAAAAAAAGATTTTATTTATTTATTCGACAGAGATCACAAGCAGGCAGAGAGGCAGGCAGAGAGAGAGGGGGAAGCAGGCTCCCTGCTGAGCAGAGAGCCCAATGCGGGGGCTCGATCCCAGGACCCTGAGATCATGACCTGAGCCTAAGGCAGAGGCTTTAACCCACTGAGCCACCCAGGTGCCCCATACCTTCTTAAGATACAAAGGATTTTTGAAATCCTGAAAGATGTTTGTTGACTTAAAAACAGACACAAACATTTTACTGAACTATGTATTTCTACATAAACAACCCTGTTACAATAAAATCAAGTGAAATTCACAAAGGTATACAAGTCTTCAAAGGGACATATTTTGGCCTTAAATATAAAAAGATAATTTGCCAAATAACATCATACTGAAACACATTAAGCAAAAACCATTAAAAATAGAAGAGAAATAGAAATTCCACAGTAGTGGGAGATGCACACACTTTCCTTAGTCTTTAATGGATCAAGTAAAAATTAATGGTCCATAATATTAAAATTAATAAGGTCAAATTAATACAAGGAGACTGAATTATGTTCCCTTCAGAGAATATATCTTCTTTTCCAGTTTCCTGGGAATATTTACTAAAATTGACAAGTGATTAGGTCCCAAGAAGATAGCAGTAGACTCCAATGCAGAAACTGTACATGCCGTACCCTCTTTGACAGCAAAGCAGTTAAACTCGACATGTGTAACAAGTGTTAAAAACAACAGCAGCAAATATCAAAACACCTGGAAATTTGAAAGCATGATTTCAAATAGGTCTCCAGTGAAAAACGAAGTTAAATCTGAAATTACAAATTATTTATAACTTAGAGCACCCTACTTACAAATCTGAGGGTTATGGATGAAGAAGTATTCAGAAGAGAAGTCACAGCCTTACAATTGCTAGGAACCATGTCTATCATTAAATTAGACAAAGTTAAAATGGCATTCAACTAGAGAAAGTGAAAAAAAATTTAAGGAAATAACAAAAACTAACCCAAAAAAATCATAAAACGGTAAAAGAGTAAATTAGGATTTAAGTGCCTTGAAAAGACTGATACAATAAACTAATTCTGGAAAAACCACACTCAGAATAAAGGGAAAGCACAGACACACAACGTTATGGATGAGAAAGGATAATACTCCACACGGGAAAATCTGAAAATCTTAATGGAATCTTTATTAACAAACTTAAATGGCCCAAAACTCACAAAATAGGAAGAAAGTCTGCAGAGACCAATGAACCTGGAAAACATTTTAAAAAGGTGTCAAAGAATTATTTCCTAAAAGGGCACTAGACTTGGACAGTTTTACACAAATTATAAAAACATGAAGGAGCAAAAAATTCTCGATATTATTTAAACTGTTTCCAGGGCATAGAAAAAAAGAGAGTAGGAGCTCCCCAAGTTCTTGTTTTGTTTTGTTTTTAAAGAAATTAACATAAACCCAAACCCAGAACCTGACAAAGCAGGACAAAAAAAATCACACAACTATCCATCTTAACAACGAAAAATCTGAAGATGTGAGCAAGCCAAATTCAGAGTATTCTTCATACTTTACAACTCTTTTTATTATACAAGTAAGACATGAGACTTGTAGAAAAATCAGAAAATACAGACAAGAACACAAAATAAAAATCTACCATAAACTAACCCACCATAAATAACCACTGTTAACATTGGGTGGAGATCTATATTAAAAGAACACTATACTATGCCTATACCAGGTTTTTCTAGAAATGCAAAGAGAGCTTAGACATTAACAAGTCTATGAAAAAGATTTGTCTTAGGTTATGATAAAAACTGTTTGATCACCTTGACAGATGTGAAAAAAAGGAATTTAATAAAATTCCAACATCCATTACTCATAAAGCTTTCAGCAAACTAGAAAGACATCATTTTAATATATAAATTCAAATGTTAAGAATATCTTACACTAAGAGTCAAATTTATACTTCTAGAGAAACACTAGAAGTATTCTTGCTAAGTAAAAAATACATTTATGAAGAACGTACAAGACCAGCACAATTATATACATGTTACTTAACGTTCTTCCAAAAGTGATCAATGTGATAAGGAAGGGAAATAAGATCATTAAAAATATGGAGGTAAAATTATCATCACC
This sequence comes from Mellivora capensis, assembly GCA_004024625.1. Classification (NCBI taxonomy): domain Eukaryota; kingdom Metazoa; phylum Chordata; class Mammalia; order Carnivora; family Mustelidae; genus Mellivora; species Mellivora capensis. The sequence continues at coordinate 3,293 of PISX010005424.1, forward strand.
ACAGAACCATTATCTACCTGAGAAAGGCAAAAGAATAACAACAAAACCATTAGAAGAAAAGAAAACTCAGCAATTGGCTGGTTACAAGAACCACCAACTGCCACATTAAATAAACCAGAATACACAATCACTGCTCTCTCTGCAGAGCTAAGAATGAGGTAGATTGAAGTGTACTGACCCAGGAAGATACCCGAGATCTATTGCCAAGTAAAAAAATGCAAGTAGTGGAAGAGTTGTAGTGTAGCATATGCTCAGAAGGATAAAAGAGAAAAACATTTTTAGAAAAAAAATTGGGGGACTATGCACCAACTTTTGACTATCTTAGGGCAGAGGGATTTTCGTTACGGGGCAATTTGAGTCTCTATGTCTTCCCCTAATGTGTACATTTATACAACTCTTATGCTTTAAATAAAAGTAGTGAGTCTTATTTTCATTTTAAAAAAAGTAGTGCTTTATATAAACAGTAAGCAGTTGGAAAATACAATGAACAAGAGAGCTCGTTTACAATAGGAGCACAGCTTCAAAAATTACCCATGCTAGAAAAACTATACCGAGGTTACATAATACTTTATAAAGTTACTGAAATCAAAGTTGAAATATTATAAAGATGTTACTTCTCTCTGAAGAATTATAGGAGTAAGCTATACATTTTTACATGATCCAACGTCCAATTCCTCTAAACATTACAAAATGATCCCAAATTTCTTTTAGAAATAGTCACATACAAAAAAGTACTTAAAATTTTTTTGAAAAAGTTTAATTCGTGGAGACATTTAGTCTAAACATGTGATGGGAAACAGTGGGGTACCAGTGCCAGCGGTGTCACACAGAAAGCTCGGAAGGACACTTAATGATATAGAAGGATTGAGTATACAGTAAAAAATGGAATTTCATGTCTGTAGAGAAAGGACACATTTCCCAATTTGGAAAAAAAATTCCCTTTGGATCAGAGATTTAACTTTTTTTTTCCTTTTATTTTTATTATTTATCGGCCTATTTATTTTTTTTAAATTCCAGTATAGTGCATACACTAATATTAGTTCCGAGCATGCGATATAATGATCAAACAAGCCTATCTCTCACTCACTGCTCATCACGATGTGTGTGCTCTTAATCTCCTTCCCATCCCCCCACCCACCAGAGATTTAACTGCTTAAAAACAATGAGAGTGTAAGAATAAAATCCTGTGACTATTTATACAGTCTTGGAATGAGAATCCGAAAGATCTTCATAAGCCTGACAGCATAGGTAGCAGGCATGAAGGAAAAGATAGGTTTGAATAAAAAGAAAGAAATGCTTAAAAGTCTAAACATTTTAAAAAGCCATATGTACTTTTTTTTTTTTAGAGATATTTATGGGGGAAGGAAGAACTTCTTAGAAATCACTAAGATAGCTACACATCTTATGAGAAAAGGGGCCAGAGGAGATGAATAAGTGAAGTACAAAAGAATAATTTCCAATCGATAGTTTTGCTAGTGAGGGTCACACTTGAATCAAACAATGCATACCGAAACTAGCGCCCCAGCCCCACGGGAACACCAGTGTTAAAGGGGGAGCAGGACATTCTCACACATTGCTGGTGGGAGTATAATTTGGAATCATCTTTCAGGAAGGCAATTAGAGGCAATATATATTAAAAGTCCTAAAAACATGTGTAGCCTTTTCTGTTAGTCTGGATAGGACATGTTACGCTGCAGTGACAAATTAGCCCTGAAACCCCAGTGGTGTGATGCCCGAGGCTTACCGTTTACCCCACGCTCCATGTCTGTGCAGGCGCGTGGGTGGGTGGCGTGAGGGGAGAAGGAGGTTCTCCCGCAGTCCCTCAAAGACCCCGGCTGACAGAGCCCCAGGGCAGGAACATCACCCCGTGTGTAGGCAAGGGTGCACAGCCTGGAGAACGGGTCATGGGCATCTCACAGTCTCGGCCTGGGAGCTTCCCAGGTCTCTTCTGCTCAGGTCTCACCAGAAGGTCACAGGACCCTGCATGACTTCAGATGAGGGGGCTGGAGTGCAGTCTCCCGTGTGCCCACCAAGGACAGGAGACACGGAGCAGCGTGGGTACTGCTCCCCACACTTCGGAACTACCGAGTCCGATTTTAGAAATGATCCTCAGTAAATCTGACAAGTTTACAAAGATGTTAGACCAATGGATTTCATCATATCCTTGACCGTGACCCTAAAAAATTGGGAACCACCCAAGCATCCATGGGAAAACCCATATAGACATTAAAAATGATGAAATTTACCTCTTGAGTGACATATAGTCATGATATAATGTCACAATTGAAAAAAGTTACCAAACAGTTATGTATAACATAATTGTATCTCATGAAAAAGTAATGAAATGAATACAGGCGCATAAAAAAAAGTCTGAAAAGAGATATACTAAAATGTTAACAGTGGTTATAATCAGATGTCTAATAGCAGGTGATTTTTTCCTTTTCACTCATTTGTAGTTTCTTTTGAAAAATGTATATATTATTTAGGTACCAAAAATGCATTTAAGAAGGGAAATAAAAACACACCCTCATCCTTCTGGGAGAGTCCACATGACCACCTCATACTAATCACTAATCATTAAATTCTTATATTTGATAATAGATATGCCTAATGGGCTGTTATATCACAAAACAGTGTTACAACTTATTTAAAGTCAGGACTTTACATTGAAAGCAGTACAACAGGGTAAAAATAGTAACACGTTCCCCACAGCTGCCCATCAATCATCTGCCAAAATGTCCCGCAGTCTGGCCCTCTGCCAGGTGCACCAGGGGTCTGTGTGGCCTGGGGGACCACTTTTCACAAGGCTCTGCATCATCAAAGAGAGTAGGGCTCTGTACAATTCGACCCGAAACAAAAGATCCACAAAATCTCCTCAGAAACAGATTCCAGAACATTCAGCATCACTACCAAGATTATCAAAGACCATTCTTAGGTATATATATATTTCTATTTAAAACAGTTCCTTATAGTTTCTCCCACTTTTTCCAACCACACACACATGCATACACACACACTCCTAAGTTCACTAGAATGTTCCATCCAGCTGCCAAATTATTACCAAAGTCACCTTCTTGCCTGGCTGGTTTTTAAAGAGGAAAACCCCATACCCTTGAGACAGGTGTATGGAAAAGACATGTAAAGAACATACATTTCTGCACAGGATTCCCTCTCTGTGATGCCACCACCGCCGCCCCCCCGCCAAATATATGATATTCCTTTTGAAGAAATCATGTACTCAGAATTAGGCTCCTTTTAGACCATGCACATCATTTAAAAATACATACAGACAATGATTTGCAAGCTTCTAGTTTAAATTGTCAGTGCTTCAAAAATGCAGTGACATTTCAAGGAAATAAAAGAGTTGTGACTTTTAGAAGGACCAATGGCACAAACAACCCACTTTCAGTGACGAGCAAAGGACATGGCGGTCTCCATCTCAAAGGGCAGACTCTTTTGAATGCCTATTCTAAAATCCCATCACAGCTGCCCCCTTTTAAGGTACACCCCAGTACAGTCCCTGGCCTGTCCGGTGGCTGGCTCTTATCCAACACTGCCTCGATTTCTAGACAAAAGCAGTCCCTTAGAATGGGGAGATGGAAGCGTTTCCAGGAAATGTCTGAGCTCTACTCTGTACTACCCCAGACTCGATGCTTCACGCCAAATACAGTATCTACCCACCGGGCACCCCTAATCCTCAAGGCAGAGTTCACAGGCTGCCTGAGTCTGGAGCAGTTCAGGGAGCCTGCAGACTGGAGACCACTGCCCACCTAGACAGTCCTCCTGGGGGCCAAGCCAGGTCCCACCCACCCTGCTGTAACCATGGGGCTGGCCTGCTCCTTCCCCAGAGCTGGCTCCGCTCCGGGCAGGGGTGGGCAGTGGCTGGACAACCTCCCAGCCGGAACCCGGCTTACCACTATGCCCTCCCAGGGCTCCCCACCTGTTCTGGACAATCCGCTCTACCACCACCAAAGCAAGCCAAAACGAAGAACTTGCAATGTTCGTGTTCTGCAGATCTGGCCTCTCAGAGCACGGACGTCATTGTAACCAACACGCTCTCAGAAAGATCCCTGCAGAGCCAGAGACATTCAAACACGGAACTTACGGTCTGTAATGACTATAAATATAATTCCAGTTCGCTCATTCGTAAATCATCACTTGATGTGGACATATATTAAAATGACTTAACTGCAATGTGCCCTCATCAGGGTCCCAGAGAACTTTTTTCTTGGCATGCAAAGGTCACAGAAGGAGAGCAGTGGCATGGCGCCCAGAAAGACACCGGACCGAGGTCCAGAAGAGCTGGATGTGGAGCCTATGAGGCTGCTGGGTGACGGGCATGTCGCTGTCTCTGTTCCCCATCTGCAAAATGGGGAATGACACCGCCCAATGCCCTCACCCACCTGAGGTCTAACGTGACAGCATGCAGGACAGCATGGGACAGATGGGCCACCCAAGCTCCAGGTCTCTGTGGATGTTGTTGGCTCACTCTACCTTCAAGGTGTGACCACACTGTCCCAACCTGTCATTTGGGGGTTACATTCCCTGGACACTAGTAAGACACCCCCCACCCCGTCCTCCTCGATTTTGATGCACCTAGTTGGGTCTTTACTTAGAAGGAAAATTATTATTATTATTAAAGATTTATTTATTCGAGAGAGAGAGAGAGAGAGAGAGAGCACGAGCAGGGGGAGGGGCAGAGGGAGAAGCAAACCCCCTGCTGAGTGGGGAGCCCCACACGGGGCTCAATCCCAGGACCCTGAGATCATGACCTGAGCCAAAATCAAGTCGGCCGCCTAACTGAGCCACCCGGGCGCCCCAGGAGGAAAATTACGTTTAAGGCCCATTACGATGAAGGGGTTCCATGGTTCACCTCGCCTCCTTCAGGCCCCAGGTTTCACAGATGCAGGAAAAAAGCTAATCCCTGCTCGGGCGACCAGCCCCAGACACGTCAACCTCAGGAGACATGACCTGGCAAGGACGCGGGGTCCTGGCTCGAAATAGCTGAGCAGCATGGCCTGGCCGGCAGGTGTGAGGCCCGCGCTCGGCCTCGGTGAGGACGACCAAAGGACATCTGTGTTGCTAGATGTCCCCGTAAGTGAGGGCATGGAACTGGCTCGGGCAGAAGGTGGGATACACACATCACCACATGGGACCCACCCTTGTGGTGCCAGGGCCTGTCTCTCCACAGACCCTCTGTGTTGCCCCCAGGGCCATCTTTTCTTAAATAAAGTCAGAGAAGAAGCACTAAGATCTTTAGAGAAAAGCAGAAGGGAGTGAACGGCCAGCACTCCCCTATAGCTGGAATGCCTTCCCTGATGAACCTGACATCCCCCCCACCCCAGGGGAGCCCCTCCTGCTCTTGACTCCTGGGCTGCAACACACGAGGCCACAGTGCAGATCCTACCACCTGGAAGGCGCTGGCCACACTGCCCAGGGACCAGAGAGCAGGGACCATGGGTCCTGACCACGAAAAGTCACAGCAGCCCACTGTCACGGTGCTGCCCCCTGCAGAGCTTCCCACTGCCACCGCTGCAGGATGCACATCTGGCAACCCTATCTTCCCATGACTGTGCCCCTCCCACACCCCCGGCAGGCTCCAGTCAGCTAAGATGGTTCCTTCCAGATCTGTAAGTCACCGAGCAGACGGGGTGGCGGGCATTGAAGCCCCGAGCTGAGGTTTTGGGATCCCAGCGTGCACTGCTCCCAGGCAGCTAGCTCCAGGCCCCATCTGCTGATAGGTGGGCTGACCTGTCCTGAGAAGAAACCCCTGGAGCCAGTGCTGGGCCACGGCGCCAAATCATGGCCAGCCCAGCTCTCTGGGCTCCTGACCAGCAGGGAGCTGCTTGCTACTCCCCTGAGAGCCATCTGGGACTCTGGGGAAAACACGGGCCAGCAGCAGCGTATGTCAGGTCACCAAGAGGTACCACCGGAGCGCAAGATCCGGAGACCACCGGAGACCGTAATTTCCACTTTGTCTGCCATGAGCCCAGTGTGTCCAAGAGGAGCTGCTCCCCCGCCTGCAGGTGCCCCCCGATCCCCACTCTGGGGTGCTCCAGTCGGCTGGCCTTTCTTCCCTCATCCCGAAGGGATCATCCCAGGGCCCGGCTCACATCTGTGTGTGCCCACCTGTCTCCTCAGGCTGTTTTGTTGTTCATCCAGATCCACTAGGGGGAAATTCTAGACACTCTTTCTAGAAGGAGATGTTCTCTTGGTGGTTCCCAAAGCAGGCAAGAGGGGTAAGGAGGCACCAAAGACTCCATCACACAGAAAGGCATTTGGAAATGCCTGTGGCCAGGGATTCAAACCATCTTGCCACATGCAGGGAGCCCAGACGCCCCCGGCCCCGCTGAGAAACTCAGTAAGAGAGGAGGGCTTTATGGCTCTGGTCCTTTCCTCAGCAGGAACAGAGAGAGGGCAGGGGCAGAGGCTCCTGTCGCTAAGGCGAAGGCTCAGCCAGTTTGAGCAGACTCTCTCTTGAGGACTCCTATGATTTATTTCTTAGTTGTCCAGTCCCAACATGGGGTCCCAGCCTCCATCCCCACCCTAGAGAAACAGGGTGGTCCCAGTTCAAAGGTACGGGGGAGCAGAGCAGCATGGATGGGCTAGTGAGCGGCCTCGGACCAGCTCCTGCTGCCTCCTCTGCCACCCACCCCGCCCGGGGGCACCCGGAGGCAATCCAGAAGCTTGACTGCACACAATCAGTCGAACTCCTGTCCAGCGCAGCAAGAGGATGGATTGTCCAACAGGGTCCGATGGACTCCGCTGGGGGGTTGATTAAAACACTAAGTGCTGTTTAAGTGTTTAGTTGAACAAATATTTATTAAGCACCTACTCTATGCCAGGCACCCTCACCGCGTGGGGCTCCCACCGCACAGCGATCTGCTGGGAAATTAAAACCCGGGAAAGAACCGTGTGGCAACCCCACACAGGGGAGGTGGGAGGAGGGGGCGGAGTGGAGGCAGGCAGCCCCGCGCGCCCCCCGACACCTGTTCTTTCTCGACCGGCGTCTACCAAGTGGCTGCTGGAAAGCATCTGGGCTCTGACCCGGAGGACAGCTGCTCCCGCGTGCCCCGCCCCCAATCAAATACTCCGCGCTCCCCGGAAGAAGGGGTAAAGGGTGTGCGTATTTGGATTAGAAAACACCTTGCTCAGTTGGTGCGGATGGAACAGCCCTTGAGAAAGATACAACCGTCCCCGCCCTGACCGCGTGACGGCGGACGGGGGACCTGGCGCGCAGCTCCTGAGTCAGCGGCTTCCCGGGTCCGCAGCCTGGCCCGGCCGCACGGGAGGGAGCGACGGCCCCACCCGCCACCGGAGCGCAAACGCGACCCCGCCCCCGCCGGTACCCACCCCGCGCGGCCGGAGGCACCGCCCACGGGGGACGCCCCGCCCCTGGCCCGCGGACACAAGCGCCGCCCACGGGAGGACGCCCCGCCCGCCCGCCCCGCCCCCGGCCCCGCCCCTAGTTGTCGGCCCCCAGCTTGGAGAGGCCGCGGCGGAAGTCGTGCAGGTCGTCGATCTTGCCGTCCAGCACCTCCAGGAAGCTCTTGAGCTCGACCTTGAGGTGGCGCTGGCGGTACTTACTCTCCTCGATGTCCGTCTTGAGGGACCGCACCTTGTCCTCTAGGTTCTGATTGTCTCTCTCTGCCGCCTGGAGCGAGACGAACGCGAGAAGGGCCTGGAGCGGAGCCAAGGGGGCCCGTCCGCCGAGACCCCGCCACAGCCCAGCTGTCCCCTCTCTCGGGCCTGTGACTGGGAACATCAGCGCAGAATGTGGGGCGTCCCGGTGCGCCCCGCTCTCCTGCCTGTTCCCTGGCCGAGCGCTGGACCCACTCTGGCCTGGGAGAGGACGGCCCTACACGGTGCAGAGCTCGCGTCCTGCCGGGAGGAGCCGGCTGCAAGTGGGCCCTTCCACGAAGGCCGGGCAGACAAAACTGCAGGCCCTCCCCCAGAAGGTCCGCAGAGGCCACACGTGAGCTCCACTATGGGAGAGAGAAACGGGACAAACCGGGCAGTGACTTGTTTCCTTGGTTCCACGGAGAGGCCAAGGCCTCCCTGTCCTCCGTGAGGCAGGACGGGCTGTGCCAGACTCAGGGCCGGCAGTGGCGGCTCTGGGATCCGGTGGTGTGACCGGGGAGCCAGTTGGGCTCCTCCTAAGGGCAGGGTGGCTTTGAGTCCCTAAGGGAGGCATAGGCTGGCGGGCACCCCTACACCCAGTGAGGGGCTGACTTTCTGGGTTTACAGGAACCAGTAGTGTCTGCTACTGAATAACGTGCTCCTGAAGTAGGGGGAGGTGAAAGGTTGTGATCAGGAATCTGAGGCCAGTGAGGGGGCACCGCTCAAGGTCAAGGTCATGTTCAAGGTCACTGGCTGGGGAGTAGAGGGGTGGCCCTGCTCCGGGTCTTACACTCTCTGCCCTGCCTCACCCAGCTCCTCACGGCCCTACGGCTCCATGGAGACTTCTGGGGGCGCGTCACGGTCCCTGCACTATGGCTCTGCACAGGCCACCTTGACAGAAGAACAAAAAGCACAAGCCAGTCTGCCCCCCAGGGAGGTAGAGACGGCACCAGTCGTGCGGGGACCGCGGGCTTCTCCTGACCAGAAAGCCACTCTTTACCAGGGGAGCTGTGAGAGGGGAGGCATAGACGCCTTCTGGTCTGGGCTAAGGTGAAGGGAGATGCCCCTCCTACCTCTAACTTCTCGGAGACGTATTCACACTCTGACATGAGCTGAGGTATGATTTCACTTTGTTTGCGGAGGTCTTTCAGTTCCTACAGGGGACGAAATTTGAAAAAGGATGTGAAAGCGAGTCAGATAAAATGTCTTCTTGAAAACCTTAAAAACCCACGATCTGTGTGTACGTTAGCGGAAGCAGCTCTTGGAGTCTACGCCGTCCTCAATAATAACAGAGGTGGTGGAGTCAGTACTCAGCACGCGGTAACCCCGAGGGCTGAGTGTGTCACGTGCATTAGCGCGGGAAGCTTGTACACCGCCCACCACAAAGAGACAGGGATTCTCAGCATCCCCATCTTCTAGGCAAACTGAGGCTGGGAGGCTTGGTGCCTGGTCTGCGGTCTCCAGCGTCTGTGCACTTAGCGGTCCTGCGCCCCCCCTCCTCCCAGAAAACAAACGCCCGCACAGCGGGGGCTCTCGCTGGCTGGACAGCACAACGCCGCTTCCGAAGACAGATGACCTACAAATGTTTCTGACTGTTTCGTCAATGTCCGGCTCCCCTTGCATCCCAGCCTCGGTGCAGCTCTTGGCTGGCCCCGTGCTGCCCGCCCCATGGCTGGTCACACCCCGCCCCCCAAGGCACCTGCCGTGTCCCGGGAGCACAGGGCCGGCGGGCGCCTCCACTCACCGTCTCCTTCTCCCGCAGCTCCGACTCCAGCTCCTCGATTCTCCTCTTGAGCTGCGTGTTCCTCTCCTTCTCCCGGTTTATCTCGCTGCACTGCTCCTCCAGCTGGTCAATCTGTAACAGACCCACAGGCTGAGGCCGGGAGGCTCCTCTACTTTGGTCGTTGAGCTGTTCACCACGGCTGAAGTTCGCCACGGCTGTTTACGCTCTCACGACGAACTGGGAACTAACCCACTTACACGTTGTTCCCTGTGGCTTCGAGCAGACCCCATGTGGCTCCCCCGTGGGGCTGCCTGCCGCCCTGCGTGCACATGACGCCCTGTCTAACGCCAGCAGAGCCACGGCAGTCATGAAACCTGGCCACGGGATGCTCCCGGCTTCCGGTTCCCACTCACTGCCACAGGGAGGAACGGCAGTTTGCTTTAAAGGATTTGTCTTGAGTAGGGACCAAGTGTCCCATGAATCTATCTGCTTCTCCGCATAATGACTTTTCACATCACTTGATCATGTCCTGAATTATTCTCTTTCATCTGAAAGGTTTAAGACTGCAGGGACGAGAACTGATCAACGCTGTGGGCCACTGGCCACCAAATGAGATGCAATGACATTTCAAACATTTTAAACCCAGGTGACCTTTCCTTACTGACACACGCAGGAGGGGGCTGGCCTGTGGCGAGCCTCCTCTGGGAGAGCTGAGAGATACAGGCTAGACGGGCAAATCCCCAGAGTGCTTTCTCCTCCCCTTCCCAGGCCTGACCCCTCAGAAGGGGTTCAAAGGCCTCACAGCCTTGGCCTTGCGTTCCGACGCTGAGTGCTTCCCAGTGGCCAGCGCGTGTGTGCAGAGTACAAGGTAGAAGGGAACCGGCAATAACACAAAAGCCCCACACTGGTGGGGTCCCACAAGCAGGCGGGAGTCCTCAAGGCCAAGGGCGCTGGGTGGTCACGATGACAACACTTTCAGAGGCAGCTGTGCGCCAGCCCCCGGGGTCTGAGCCCCCAGCCCCAGGAATCACTGGGGACTCTATCACCTTCTACCTTGTGCCCTGGAAATCAAGTTCCCAGTGCTTCCCGGTCAGGCAGCAAACTCTAAGGAGTGTACTTCCTCTCCTTCTTCTTCCCCCGTACTTCTTCTTCCCCCATCACACTCATACAGGGACAGAGCCAGCTCCCTGCTTGGAAAGAAGACAGGGCACTCGATCCCGCTGGCAGCCAGACGGGCCTGGCCCCGGCAGGGAACTCACGGAGTCAGCCCTTGCAGCATGGAAGTGAAACAATGACACGAGGCAGTTTTATGTGCCATCTGCAGCAAAGATGCGCGAGCAGGGGAGTGGCCTCTGGTGGCTCCATTCAGGCTCCACTCAGGGCAGCTTACAGACGGGGGTGGGGTCAGGGAGAGTGAAGACCCGTCTCGGGGTGATGTGTCCCCCGTCACTTACACAGGAGCCGCTGCCCACGGCCTGCCAGACCAACATGCTGAGCATCAAAGCATGGACACACAGGCACCCTGGGGGCTCCATGGGGGACTTTCTGGCCACCGCGCAACCACCTTTTCCACTCAGCCCTACCACAGATGTTGTGAGTGACTAGTTACAGGGGGGGCTGCCAGCGTCGGGCTCGGATCAGCTCACGCTCTGGGCGCCACGTTCCTTTGCCCGCGACCCAGTCCAGACTCACAGACGCAGCAGTGACATGCCAGTCAGGCGGCGGAGGGAACGCTCCTCGTGGTTCCCTGAGTCTCTTGTCCTCGCTCACCCTCTGGATCCCTGTCCTCTACCCAAGATGAACGCACCACGGAGCATGCCATGGGAGGGCCACCCCCGACCAGCATCAGAGGGGTGAGGCCGGACGAAACCTGCTCACTCCCTCGTGTTCCTGTTGCGGGGGGGCGACAGCGACGCTTCGTCCCGCCGCGGGGAGGGGCGAGCGAGGCGGACAGGGACCCCCGGTGCCCGGGCACCCACCTTGTTCCGGAGCCGGTCGTTCTCGTCGCGGCAGATGGAGAACTGCCTCTTCCACTGCTCCAGGCTGGCAGCCGACTCCTGCAGCGCCGAGGTCAGCCGGGCGTTGCTCTCCCGCAGGGTCTGCAGCTCCATCTCCCATTTCTTCACGTTGGCGGCACTGCGGGCGGGCCAGGCGGTGACCCGGACGCCGGGGGCCACCCGCCCCGCCTGACCCCATGCCATACCCTGACCCCCCGGCCAGCCACGGGGATCAGGTGCCAACAGGTCACCTTGCCGGGCTGCTTTCTTAAAGAATCGCTTCAGGAAAGAACAAAACTCTTGGGGAAGGAGCAGCCGAAGCTCGGAAGGAAGCCCTCACTCCCTGTGGAGCCCCTGCCCCAGACGCCGCTGTCCCGTCCCTTCCTGAAGCGAGCCCCAAGGTCGCAGGCTCTGAAGTGGGCTCCCAAGGGTCTCAGGGATCCCTGACACCCAGGACCCTGGGGGTGACGGGCAGCCCAGCTCCGGGTGACAAGCTGTGCCTCCTCCCAGCCTGTAGGGAATCCAGAGCCGACGCCCAGAGGGCAGAGGGGACAGTGACTGTGTGTGTCCCCCTGGCCGACCTCGTGTCACCTCAAGGGTGGGGGAGGTCCACAGGTCTGTGGGACGCTTCCATGTGACCAAAACAACCTCGCATTTGTCTTCCATCCTATGTGCTCCACAGAGGAGTAGTTTCAAGAAACAAACTGCAATCGGGTTCCCCTCAGCGGCTGTTGACTTTCATGGTCCTTCTGCCTCCTGGCTTTGCAGCCCACACGTGTGTGGGGCTGCAGGTGCCCCGAGGCCAGAGCTGCATAGGACACGCAGGACACGTGGGCACAAAGACACACAGGACGTGTAAGACACGTAAGACACAAGGACCCGCAGGACCCGCAAGACACACAGGGCACTCGGGACATGTGGGCACACAGCACACGCGGGACACACCCCACTCAAGGTGTCCGGCCTCTAATCAATCCGGCCTGGCTGACGTCACTTCTGTCTCTAAAGGCCTCTTTTGGGGTGGGGGGTAAGTAAATAGGAATGTTTCTCAATAACCTGTGTTCTCCTCCATCCCACAGCCTCAAGGATGGACGAACGTGACTAGAAGTACAAGCTTTCAGTTTCAAACACCACAGGCAAAAAACAGCAAGATGGAATCTGGTTAATCTCAGAATTCATGATTGAGAATTTAAGCTGCTTTAGGGAAATGGCTTCACACCCATTCCTAGAATGCCCTTGTTCATTAAGTTGGGATTTAAAAAACCTTTATTTTTAGGGGTGAAACGTTTTCATCCAACAACATCTTGTGTCTTAAACAACAAAAGAGTGAAAAGCAAGCAGGACGGTGGGGAAATAGCCTTGACATGTGACCTTAGGCAAGGACTCATTGTATCTCTGGGACTCAGTTTCCTCAGTTTACTCCTGTAAAATGGAGTTAATATGATCCAGCTTTTTAATGGGGCAAGTCTGGGGAGAGCAGCTTTCCCAGCCACAGAAAGGCTGGGGGAGCTGGCCAAGCCCCCGCCCAGGGTGAGGACAGCGTGATTCCCAAGGACAGCCGCTCGGAGCGGGCTCACAGGGCCAGCCCCGCCGTCGGGAAATGGACCACCCTCTCAAGACAGGAGAATGTAAGCACAGCCTGTGTAGTCATTAAAAATTAAAATCATGTTGGTCTTATTATGGGGACTGTGTTAAATTTATGCATCCATTTACAGGAAGTGGATTCTTTTTAAAATATGAAGACATTTCTACCACCTCCCAATAGAATATATCTTTCTATTTGTTAAATTATTCATTTATGGCCCTCAAAATCATTTTAAAACTTTCTTCACAGAGATTCTGTGCCCTTAAGTTTTCTGTATTTATGTTTCTAGCTCATGTAATTGATGGTTTTAGTTCGTATCGTAAAGGAAATCTCATCTTCAAATACATATTTTATGTGATGCTTGTTTGTATCTAGAAAAGCTATTGATTTTTGTGAGAGGTTGTATTCTTAATAGTTAGGTTTTTATAGATTTTTCTTGGATGTTCGAGATTCAGTCTTATTCTATACAAATCAATGATGTATTTGTTTCCTCAAAACACCAGAACAAAACAGAAGCACGGGGACCAGTCTCTCTCACACTTGTACACACACACACACACACACCCCTTTCACACACTCAGAAATCTTGCACACACACAGGCAGGCACACACACTCCTGGTCTGGGCAGGCACACAGAGAACAGCCATGAAGCCAGCTGGCCTTCCTTTGGCCCGGAGACAAGACCAGACACTCTGAGCAGGACCTGGTCTCCTCGTGACACCCCGCCTGGCGGGAAAGGCCGCGGGAGGCACTGACTTTGGGAAAAGGCCGTGTGGATTGTAAAGAGCCGTACCTCTGTGTCAAGGCGATCTTCAGCTTGTCGTTCTCAGACTTGAGCTGTGCGTCAGCAGGACCCACATGAGAGGCCTTTTCATCGTCTGTCCCGTTGACGCTGGACACCTGAGTAGAAGACGGGGTTTCACACCCAGGTTCCTGGCCAAAGTGAGTCACCTTCACACCGGATTTGCTCAGAGTAGCAGCAGGTCAGGTGTAATGAGAAAGTGTGTTCGTGAGCGGGGGGCAACCAACTCGTCAGACCAGAACGCGGCAAAGACTAGCACGAGAGGCTATTAATCATTAAATTCTACCTCGGAAACTTAATTTAAAAAATGGAGGGGGGGGTACCTGGGGGGCTCAGTCAGTTAAGTGTCTGCCTTAGGCTCAGGTCATGATCCCGGGGTCCTGGGATCGAGCCCCACATCGGGCTCTCTGCTCCGCAAGCTCTGCCTGCTTCTCCCTGTGCAGCTCCCTGCCCTCATGTTCTCTCTCTATCTCTCTGTCTCAAATAAATAAATAAAATCCTTAAAAAAATTTGTCAAAAAAAAAAAAAAAAGACCCCAGGAAAAGGCCCGGAGGAGTCTAGGGAAAGCTGAGAAAGTGTGTGAACCTTAGTGACCAGAGCACACTTCCGTCGTGTTACCCCACTCCACAGAGCCACCAGACAAGCCTGCATACCTGGTCTCCCTTATTCAACACCGAAGCCATGGACGAGAGGGGAGTGGGGTTTACAACAGGGAACAAGAAAGAGTGAGTGAGGAAAAGAGAAAAAGTATCAGAAATGGGGACAACCTATAGCTCCTGGGGCCAGAGAGAGCAAGATGTGCGAAACCAGCAGGGATGAGCTGTGGATGTGTGTGTGGCCTCCACGGCTCGTTAGTGTTATTATAAATATTCTGAAATATTTTCTGTAATAATTCATGCCACAGGGAGGTGAAATCTCATTTGCTCTTGGAAAAGATCTTAGATCTTGGCCTCCACTGAGCATAAAGGCAAAGGAAAGAACCATGGAGAGAACGATGCCTACATTTGACTAATGCTGAGTTTCTGCACTGGGAAAAAAAAAGTGCTGTAAACAAAACTAAAAATGCACAAAAACCTGAGGAAAATATCGGCTGCTGAACATTTGCATATATGAAAAACAAGATGTTAATACCTTTCTTATCCGAAAAACTTTTAGAGGCCTTGTCTTTTAGAGCCACGTGCGGACATAGTTATGGGTGAAATGATAAGATGTTTGAGATTTGCTTAAAATTCAGGGGGAGGGGGAAGGGGGGGCACCAAGCAAACAATTGATCATAAATTCCTAATTGTTTAAAGCTGATCTGTGTGTCACATGGAGGTTCATTATACAATTCTGCCTAGCTTTGAGTATGTTCAAAAATCCATGTTAAAAAATAAAATTCTCCGAAAGCAACACAAAAAGGGGGCACCTGGGTGGCTCAGTCAGTTAAGCATCTGCTTTCGGCTCAGGTCATGATCCCAGGGTCCTGGGATCGAGCCCCCACTTCAGGCTCCCTGCTCAGCGGGGAGCCTGCTTCTCCCTTTCTCTCTGCCTGCCTCTTCCCCACTCCTATCCCCTCTTGTGTTCATGCTCTCTTGCTCTCTCTCAAATAAATAAAATCTCAAAAAAAAAAGTCAATACAAAAAGATGAATACTTAGTTGTTTTTTTTTTAAAGGAAAAATATACATAATTGACATTTACAGAAGAAGAAATGGATAGAATCAATCGATTCTATTTAATCTCACTGGTAAAGAAATGTGAAATGAAAAAAGCCAACAGAATACATTTTCCTGCTGTCAAGTCAACAAAGCTTTATTGGTGAGAGTGTGGGAGGAAAAAATTGTTCTCAGTCCCTGCTGGTGGGAGTCAGAATCATACATTTCTATAGGCTGTCTGCAGTATTTGTCAAAAGCTTTTAAAATGTCCCTACATTTTAACCTAATACTTGCACTTCAAGAATTTATCCTGCAGAAATTACCAAACGCAGAGGTGTGCAAAGACATTGATCACAGGGTCATTTATATTCCTGAAAATTAGAAATCACATCGATGTCCCAAAGTGTGGGTTAATGGAATATGTTGCTAAACAGACAAATGCTAGCCATTAAGGTAGTTTTGAAAAGGGATATTTGAAAACCCAAGGGAATGATCGTGAAATATAAAGTAAAAAGGTTAGGGGCGCCTAGGGGGCTCCGTCAGTTAAGCGTCTGCTTTCAGCTCAGGTCATGATCCCAGCGTCCTAGGATCGAGCCCCGCATCGGGCTCTCTGCTCAGCAGGAAGCCTGCTTCTCCCTCTCCAGTTCCCCCTGCTTGTGCTCCCTCTCTCGCTATCTCCCTCTGTCAAATAAATACATAAAAGCTTAAAAAAAAAAGTAAATAGGTTAAAAAAAGATATAAAAATATATTACAAAAGTGTATCAGGAACACACCTAAACATGAACAGTGTCTTTGTGTGGTGAGAAAGCAGGTCGTTCCCGTTCTCCTGTTTAGATACCGCATGGTTTTGATTTCTACGGTAAATAGTATCGCTTTCACCAGGTCTTCACCTTCACCTTATCCTGAAGGATAAGACCCATGTAAGATGTTTTAAGATCATCAAATATTTGGAAAACTTGCTCAAAGTGTTCATTCCCTAAGAGATTCAGGAAAGCAAGCAAATGATTGTTTTCCAATAAAAATGCAAAGAAAAATGTACAATGATCTCTACACTTGGGGAAAAGTCAGGAAGATAAATGAAAACTAAAGCTTGGAGACAAAAAAAACTGACATATAATTAATACATATATATAAAATAGCACCTTAGGGATATAGTCGTTTTTTTAAGGTTTAAATGCTTTTTGGGGAGATGCCTGGGTGGCTTAGTCGGTTAAGCAGCTGCCTTAAAGTCCTAAAGTCATAAATTCACACGGGGCATCTTTCATATGACGAGCCAGAACAGGCACTGGGAAATCCGGGGTCCTCAGGGCCAGCCCCGCAGCAGACAAATGCAGAGCCCTGCCTGCGAGCGCGCTCCTGCCTGGGTTCGGTGCCGGGGAGAGGTCTCCTTCTCTGCGGTCTGCGGGGGCGCGCTTCCCAGAGCAGGGTGCATTTCCCAAGGCTCTAGCTTTGCCCTCCTTTCCCCACTGCTTCTTTCTTTACTGTTTTAGGTTTTATTTATCTATTTGCCAGAGAGAAACCGCAAGCAGGGGGAGCAGCAGACAGAGGGAGAAGCAGGCGCCCCGCAGAGCAGGAAGCCGGATATAGAACTCGATCCCAGGACCTTGGGATCATGACCTGAGCCGAAGGCAGATGCTTAACCGACTGAGCTCCCCAGGCACCAGCCCCCCACACTGCTTCTTGGTATACCCAAGGCTTCAGCTATTATTTCTTCAAAGCAGACGGTCAACTCGAAAATGTCCAACATGACAGCCCAGTCCCCTGGCTGTCCCCAACCTTCACCCCCTCTTTATCCCTGGGGCTGTGTCCTTGCCAATCTGCCAGCTGTCTGTCACTCCGACTTCCTTCCCACCTGCAAGCAACCCTCATGTCGATTCCAGAGAAACCTTCATGCAACACCTCCAATGTCTGCCCAAACGACCCAATAACAATTAAGTAAATAATAATTAATAAACTAGAAATGAAGAATCTCCAAGCACATCTCTAATTCCTCCCACAGCGCACCCTGCTCCCGCCAGGCAGACTTCCGGCTGTCTTGCTGCTGCCCCATGCTTAGCCCTAACCCCAAACCTTCCCCCCAATGTCTCCTGTTCCCTTGTCTCTCTGCACAGAACTTTACCCCTCAGTCAGGCCTTCCGCCCACCCCTACATACGCCAAACCAGACATCAAGAATTTACTTTAGGTTAAAAGAGATTCCTTTTGGTCAATCATCACACTTTCAAGTAGACAGAACACTCAATTTCTGGCAAGCCACATCTCCTTTGCTAAATCCAGAGCTGCTGGAACACCATCTCCCATCCGACTTTATTAAAACATAAAGACAGATGGGTTCCCGGGTGGCTCAGTGGGTTAAGCCTCTGCCTTTGGCTCAGGTCATGGTCCCAGGATCCTGGGATCAAGCCCCGCATCGGGCTCTCTGCTCAGCAGGGAGCCTGCTTCCCCCTCTCTCTGCCTGCGGCTCTGCCTACTTGTGATCTCTGTCTGTCAAATAAAAAAGAAAAATCTAAAAAAAAAAAAAGTTTACTTCTGCTTTCTCTCTTTAAAAAAAAACAAAACAAAACAGAGACCGGGGTTCTCTAGCATCAACCAAGTTTTCTGTGTTGCGGGCACGACGCACCCGTATTTTCGAGCCACACCTCCCAGCACGGGAGGGAGACACCCTGCTTCTCTCTGGTGTGGAAACACAGTGACAGAGAATGCTCTGAGCAGCCAGGGGCGTGCAGCGGTTCTAACCGCATCAGCTGCTTTCTGTCAAAAATACACAGCACATCTGGAAAACCCGAGTCTCGTGCAGACATGTCCTATCCACCTCAGCATGAGCACGCGAGCCGCCAGAAGAGCCTTCAAAATGCCCTCCTGCCACACGTCCCTATTTCTTGTCAAAAGTGACAAGGAACAAAGAGTCCCACTGACCAATCCCGCGCCAGATTTATTTTGTGCACAAATTACGTACCTGGGAATGGTTGCTCGAGGTCTCGATTTTCTCCTGGGACTTGTCTCTGGCCAGCCTGGCAGCTTCTTTCACCTCCTGGAACTTCTCTGCGAACTGATCGAGAACAGGAGTTACTGGGGTAGTTCTCGGCCCCGCGCGCTGGTTTCCAGAACCCCCCTTCGGCGCTTTGCACTCATTTTAAGTCAATAAACCGTATAAATCCAGAAGATGATTTTATTTGAGATGAAAAAGAAATGAACATAAGGAACGCTTCTTCCAGCAAACTACCAGCCAAGGTCAGATCCGAATCACTTTTTTAAAGATTTATTTATTTTAAAGAGAGAGCGCCCATGGGCATGGGGGAGGGGAAGAAGCAGAGAGGGACCTCAAGCTGATTCGCCAGGTTCCTGCTGAGCATGGACACTGACACGGGGCTCGACCCCAGGACCTTAGATCATGACCCGAGCTGAAACCAAGAGTGGGCTGCATAACTGAGCCCCCCAGGTGCCCCTGATCTGATCACTTCCAGGCTGCTGAAGCTAGTTCAATAACGAAGTAGTAACAACAAACGCCTCCAATGGCAGGAACAGAAGGGATCCACCCTAAACTTCACCATCTCTATGGAAAGATCCAAGAACTCCTCCAATATGACGGAAACCAACAAGATAAAGAGTTGGGGAGAAGGCACTGTTCTAGATTTTAAAAGCTTAAGATATAAAATAGCAAAATGCAAAACAGCAAAAAGCCACATGTAGCCTATGACCATGTCCTGTGCTGAACAGACCATCTGTAACTGGGGGGAAACTGGGGTACTTGGGTGGCTCTGTCAGCTGAGTGTCAGGCTCTTGGTTTCGGCTCAGGTCAAGATCTCAGGGTCATGGGATCAAGTTCTGCATCAGGCTCTGTGTTCAGTGTGGAGTCTGCTTCAGATTCTCTCTCCCTCTGCCCCCTCCCTACACATGCTCTCTCTCTCTCTCTCAAATGAATAAATAAATTTTTTTAAAAAATGCCAATAAAGTCATGGTCATGAGGGAAAAAGTCATTATTTTTTTAGAGACAGATACTGAAATCTCTTGCTGTCCGCAATGTCCTTGAAAGTACTTCAACGGGGCACCTGCGTGGCTCAGTGGGTTAAGCCTCTGCCTTCAGTTTAGGTCATGATCTCAGGGTCCTGGGATCGAGCCCCGCATTGGGCTCTCTGCTCAGTGGGGAGCCTGCTTCCCCTTCACTTTTTCCCTGCCCTTCTGCCTACTTGTGATCTCTCTGTCAAATAAATAAATAAAATCTTTAAAAAAAAGACTTCAAAAACAGTAAAAGAGAGGAAGAAATGTGGCAAATGTTAATAAGCACTGAGCTAGTGATATGTATATGGGGGTTGATTATATGATGCCCTCTACCTTTAAAAAAATGTTTCTAATACTTCCATGCTAAAAAAACATCCTTCAAATGCCAGGGCAATCAAATCAATCATGGGCTTATGGACATGGATAAGGCAACTGATTTTAATTAGCAAATACACAGTTGGAGCAGAGAACATGCTGGGAGGGAGGTGTCGGCATCACAAAGCAAGAGAGAGCGGCATGTGGTTGCCGGGCACAGGGAGCTGGCAGGGAGCAAGGCTGCCAACAGCTCTAGGGCTTCTGCTCAGAACACATTAATTCCAGAGCGCGGGCTACCCTCTGACTCTGCACGGTGCAGGCGGCAGCGGTCTGCTTCAGGAAACCTCGCCGGATGACAGACCCCAGGGAACGATGTGCCCTGGCTGGTGCGGGAGAGGTCAGCCCTTCTGTTCTGACCCATGTTGCTCCTGCAGGACCAGAAATAAAGCCAGAGCCACGAGGTTTTGTATGTAGCCGCCCCACAGCTGTCGGAGGAAAACCACATGACTCGTGTAACACATGTGAGGTCCAGCAGGGATGGACAGAGCCCCTCCCCGGCCTGCTTCCTTTCTGGGGGTCCTTAAAGTGAACACCTTATGTAGAAACTCCTTGATGGCGGGCTCCATGCCTTTCCCCTCGGCCTCCTCGCCAGCACCTGCCGGAAGCAGGTGCAAGTCGGTTTGTTGGGTGAATGAAGGACTCTGGGTTCTAGACCCACATCCCCTCCCCTGGCCACTTGAGAACAAATCCTGTCAAAGGCATGGGTCTAGCCTAAGAAGGGCGCAGCTCTTCCTTCACTGGACAGATGAGAAAGCAGTCAGTGAGGAACTGTGGTTCGGTGTCTAGGAGCACCCCACTCCCTCCTCCTGCTTCTGCAGCTGACCGGATCCCCCCAAGAGCGAGGCCGGGCTTCCCTCGGAACATGAACATGGGCCCAGGAAAGGTTTTTTGCAGGCGCCATAAAGGCCTTTCAATCTTATTAAGACACTAAAAGGCTGGATTTTGAAAGGTCTTATTTTCAGTGTTTTTGTGCCCAGTATCAATTAAAAGTCAAATGTGACTTGAAGGAAGCGGAGACCCCCTTGCTGACTCTCAACCACGCTGTATGCAGGATTGGGGGGACGCCTCTCCCCCCGCAAGCCTCTCCAACTGAGAAGTGCTCTCAGATCCTTCTTGTCCCCATCAGGGTCCCTTTCTCTCATGGGTCTTATTTGAAGTTGCTTCTAGACTAGATTGGAAATGTCATTAACCAGCATCAGGCTCATTCAGTCAACAAACACAGTCCAAGGAGCCCTCGCTCCTTCAGTGAACAAGTGTCTTCCACCGTCCCTGAGCCAGGTACGCGCACAAAGCCGGGTGCCGGGGCGATCCACTGTGCAGCCAGATGCGGCTCTGCCTCCCAGGAGGCCAAGAGCTGAGTAGAAGACACTGGCAACCAAGTCAGTATGTAAAATTCTGCCAGACTTTCACAGAGCCAGTCACTCCTACAGAGCTTGGGGTCTTCATCCCCTCTCTCTCCTACTTCACCCTGACCATCCCTACCTGGTGAAGACCTGAAGACCCTGGTTCTATTCTTGGAGACCCTAAGCCTAGAGTATCAACCTTCAGCTCCAATGGCTTCTTTCTTCTCCGTCCCTGGACACCCCTTCATGGCCCCACCCTCCTCCCCGGGCCCACAGGACAACCACATCTGTATGTTAACAAGTTTAATGGCTTCTTAACACACGTTCTCTTGGGCTCCTCACCACTACTCTGTAGGATGGGGATTCTCATCTATCGTTTCCAGATGAGAAAGGGCAGCCTTAGAGAGGTTGGTCAAGCCCACGGTCATACAGCTAATAAATGGTGAACCTGAACTTGGGCCCAGATCCGTCTTCCACGCCTCCAGTTACCATCTTGTGCCAACAAGGACACCGAAAGTCTTGCCCACGGCAGTTGCTAAGTATTTATGGATCAGATTTTCCATTCGCAAAGAGAAGCCCCGTTACCTTAAAATGTAAAATAGAATCGTACTTGCTCCCTTTTTCAAAGAAAATTACCTGTCAAAGCTTCAACTTGAAATAGGCCAGGGGGACCTTGAAGGCCAAGACAGGCCTGAGGCAAAGAATACCAACATGGAGTGGGGGCCCCCGACTAGCTGCATTCCTCTCCTCCGCTCCATCGAGCAACTGTCCTCAGTTACAGAAGGGAGACTGCGAACAGCTGTCACACGCACGTCTATAACACACGTCCCCACAGGACTGCAAAGTGATGGTGTCATTCCCCGTGAGAACCGCCTCGAACATCTCAGCCAAGGGAAAAGGACACATACGCTTGGCTCACAGGGATGAGAAGAGAAGAGCGGCTAGAGTGGCTGGCCTCACTGTGGTCACCGCCACGCTCGGGTGCTCGGGATACCAAGAAGGACGGCGGGGGCAGGGGGGGGGTCTCATGAGCGCCAGTCACAAGGTCACTGGACACCGACACCGGATGCTCCGGGTGCTGAGATCCACCTGCTCCCCGGCTAGCTCAGGCAAGCTGCTCAGCTGCGACCCTCAGCAGCCTTTCACACGCAGGCCACCGAACCACGCCGAGCCCCGGCCTCCTTCTTGTGCAATGGCCCAAGGGCGCACCTCGGCACGACCGGAGGAGAAGAGGTGCGGCTTTACTGGGTGTGCGGCAGGGGCACAGCAAAGGGAACTCGGGCTTCTCTGGCCTTCGTTCGGTTAGTTTCTTCAAGTGAAAAATAAAAGTGAAAAGGCCAGGAAACCACGACCTTTAGTAAGAGAGCGCCATAAAATTCATTCATTCAGAACCAGGAACTCGTTATGGCTACGTGCCAGGGGCTGTGCTGGGGACGCCGAGATACGCAAGAAAGATTCAGTTCTGTCCCCAGAGAAACTTTTTTTAAAATATTTTATTTATTTATTTGACAGACAGAGATCACAAGTAGGCAGAGAGGCAGGCACAGAGAGAGGAGGAAGCAGGCTCCCTGCTGAGCAGAGAGCTCGATGTGGGGCTCGATCCCAGGACCCTGGGATCATGACCTGAGCTGAAGGCAGAGGCTTAACCCACTGAGCCACCCAGGCGCCCGAAACTCTAACTTTGTAGAGGGTTTGGTTTTACACTCAAATGGGTGAGAATCAGAAAGAAAATTCCAGAAAATAAGCTTAAAATGCAATGAAGTAGGATAAACCCTATCAGATTAATTTTAAATAAATAATCGTTCTAAAAGATGGGCCATCAGTAGACGCACAATGGAAACGGACCCGACCATTTATATCAGCGTGAGCTGGTGACAAAGGAGGAGTCTTCCACGGACGGGGAGAAATGATGCAATGCACGACACGTGATACAACTTTAGTAAACAGAGGGAAATGAGTTTAAATCCTTACTGCAAACACGTAGCATGATACATTTTCAGTGAGGGAAAGGGATAAGCATGTTTTTTAAAAATCTGGACGCCTGGGTGGCTCAGTCGGCTAAGTGTCTGCCTTCTGCTTGGGTCATGATCCCAGGGTCCTGGGATCGAGCCCCGCATCAGGTTCCCTGCTCAGAGGAGAGTCTGCTTCTCCCTCTGCCTCTGCCTGCCGCTCCCCCCACATTCGCGTTCTCTCTATGTCACATAAATAAATAAAATCTACTTAAAAAAATAATAAAATAAAAATAAAAATCTGGATGCAAACAGAATTGAACATTTCTCAACTCCTGCTTGAAGGGTGAGAGGATAATTATCTAAACTTGGAAGAAATAAAAGAAAAATCACGGGAGTGACAGACTCGACTACACAACCATTTAAAGCTTTTGAACAGGAAAAGGGAAAAACATGAAATCAGAAGGGAAACAGCCACCTGAGGGGGGAATATCTGTAGCTAGGCCAGCACCCCGTTCTCTAGCAGAGAAAGAGTTTGTGCACACAGAAAAAATGAAAAACCCAATAGATAAATGGCAAAATTCACCAATTTAAAAAAACACAGTAAGTAAGCAACTGATAAAAAAGACTGTTCAGTCCAGACGGAAATGCAAATCGAAATAATGAGGTACTATTCTTTGCTCGCTAAATTAGCAAAAATTAAGTACAATTAGAATACCCAGTGTGGACAAGATATTTCCAGGCCGTTGTGTGGGCGGCACGGCCCCACGTAGAAGCAATTTGGAAATGGGGATCAGTGAAAAAAGCATTCATACCCACTGACCTAGTGAGACCACTTCTGGGAAACAATTCTATGGAAAAATTGAGAACATTAAAAAAAAAAAAGGCTTCAATACAAAGATGCTAATCCTAGCATTATGGATAATAATGGAAACCCAGCAGCAACCAAGGGCCCCCAGAGGATTGTCCTTCAGTGAAAAATCCCCTGACTCCAAAGCTATAGTTTTCTAATCTTCCCCCTTATTCTAAAATATCACATATGCTTGTGAATTTAGAAAGGGTAGCTTAGAAAAAAATATTTTTTAAACCTATAGTCCTATCACCCAGGGATATGCACTGACTACATACACGTCCAATAGCTTCCTACCTATGTGTATGCATCCAATACATATATATGTATATTTTAAGATTTTATTTATTTATTTGACAGAGAGAGAGATCACAAGTAGGCAGAGAGGCAGGCAGGGGGCAGGGGAAGTAGGCTCCCTGCTGAGCAGAGAACCCAATGCGGGGCTCGATCCCATGACCCTGAGATCACGACCTGAGCCAAAATCAAGAGTCAGACGCTCAACGGACTGAGCCCTCCAGGTGCCCCATTACACATCTCTCTTCAAAACCAGAACGATGTCGTCCACCTCATTTTATAGCCACTTTTGCAATTAACAGTGCAACATTAATATTTCCATGTAATCATACAAAATTCTGTTACAGCTTCTGAACTGCCATACAGCACAATACCCTGAAGGATATACTGGAGTTCATTTAGCCTGGATTCTTACCGCTGGGCATGTGGATGGCGTTTTTGCTTTTTTTGCTTTTGCTGTTACAAATGATGCTGCAAGAAAATTCTTACAGTGAAATCTGTGCTCAGGTATAATTATTTCCTTAGAATAGATGCCAATAAATGAAACCAGCAGATCAAAGGATATTCAAAGTATCCAGGTTTCTGAAATGTATTCCAAATTCTCACATCTTTACTTATTAGGATCATTTTCTGTAGTGTTTAAACTTGTACTAATAATCTGTTAAAAAATTAAAATCATCATTTTTTTCATCATTATCATGCCAGAAATGAAAGACCGTTGTTTCATTTGTGGCTTTTTTTTCGGCCTTGGCCATCGAAGACCCTGCGGCAGACACTACTTGCTTATTCAGCATCCATTTCTTGTTTTCTCTTGGCTTAATAACATCTCAAATTGGACCAGAGTAGGAAATTTCCCAGGTGGGAAAGAATGAGAACCAGTCTAAGCTGGTCATAACAACTAATTCTCCCCGCAGCCCCCAACCCCTGTCGTGGGATGGTGGCCCAGGGACTGAAGACTGACTTTGGACCCAAGGAGCTGCCAAGGGAGCTCACAAGGAACCCTTCTGCCTTCTCCCTCTTGCCATGAATGCAGATGTGATGGACAGAGCTTGAGAAGCCATCTTAGCACCATGAGGAAAAGGCCAATAAAAGAAATAGTCACGCACAGCCCTCACAGCCAACGTCATGGGGCCACCGTATGGATGCTGGCAATGGCCTGCCTCAGGACTTCTGTTTTGTATGAAAAGAATAACGCTATTTGCTTCAGCACTGTGACTTACTCCCTGTTACCTGTAGCCCAAAGTATTCTCCCTACAACATATCAAAAGAATGATTAATCTCCCCCACTCTAAAACAACGGCCCTTAAATCGGAAAGGGAGAAGACAGAGCAATGTTCCTACGACTGCACGGACTTGATGAACCTGATACACATCTGAATGACAGACGAAATCATTAAAATGGGTCAACAGCAAACGCTGCGCCACGCGCGTGCGCGCGCGCGCGTGTGTGTGTGTGTGTGACTTTAGACAAATCAGTCACAGAGCGCTAGCAGCCCCATCCTGGATCAGCCCCTCTGTGGCGGAACAGGCTTCCTTCTGTCTGTGATAAGTGACATGGAGCCAAACTTGGGACAGCGGCCCCTCGAGGTCAGCTGCTGGAGAGAACATTCCCCTTGACCACTGGTTCACTCTCACGTTTGCATCTCCCTCCTCGGGTCTCTGTTCAGCAGCTCATCCTTTTATCAGCACATGCAACCCCCTTCCCAGGGTCTTCAGGAGGGCTGGGGTAGCACAGCCTCTCCGGTGGGCGGACAGACGAGCCTCCGTTTACCTCTGGGAATACGCAGCTGCTATAGTTTCTGGAAAGCCTGTCTCAAGGGCAGACAGTGTCCCTGTAGAGCTCTGGGGACTGCGGCGTGAAGGGGGGTCCTTATCGTGGGAGCAGCGAAGACCAAGGTACCTGTTTCCCTTCCGGGGGGTAGAGAGAGACAGTGTACAAATTGTTCTTAAGCGAGAATAGCCACAGTTCCTTTTCCTCGCCCAGTCACAGGGTGTGATTACCGAGCCCTCTTTCCGGACCGCGGGGCGCTGCTCGGGAGTCAGGAACGTCGGCCACAGCCGTCCCCTCAGGCCCGAGCTCCTCTCTGCTAACTGCCACTTGTCGAGACTGCCAGCCTCCCTGGACCGTAATTTATCAGCCTGTGGCTAATCGTTCCCTTCGTGGAGACGGGAAGAGGTTGACTTGAAACATTCTGAACAAAGGAGACACCCGAGAAGCCTTTGTGACAACCGCAGGGCAGGTAGGCGGCAGAGGGACTCAGGGAGACGGGCCCCTCCGTGATGACAGGACACTTCCCTCCGCCTGGGGAAGTGAGGAGTGGCCGCGCGGGGAGGCAGGCACGAGGCAGGCACGGCCTGAGGCCTCCCCGGGTCCCAGAGGCCCAGGGAGTGAACTTCAACAATTTGTTCCGATTTCTGTCTTGGGTTCTCCCTGCTTTCGATTCTTTTCATTAGAAACGTTCTCCTTTTATGCTTCCCAGCTCCTCTGATTCCTCCGAAGAGGGAAGAAGTTCTTCCAGGCCCGAGAGTGATTCTGTCAGCCGTAGGCGCTTCTGGAAGGCCCCGGAGCGTCGGGAGGGGTCAGGGGTGCGACCTCACAGCCCCGCTGGGGCCCTGCCTCCCACGGGAGCCTCTGCTTCTCCGAGGGCTTCCCCAGAGGTGTGAGGACACCAGCCGGTGTGGGGAGAGGACATGGGGGGGTGAGGGGGCTGCTCCCAAGTGTCCCCCTTGCCCCTCCCCCCACACCACGCCACCTCCAGGTGCTCCTTCAGAGGGGACAGGCACCTAATCTGCTGTCCACTTCGGATGGGGTGCTGGGATCATTTGTTCAACAAATCACCATCATACCTGCTTCCACGTCACATAAATTCTCGGATTCTCACAGCCCTATTCTTCGTTTCAGAAAACAGCAGTTCCCTCTGTCTGTCAGTCCGTCCTCATCCCAGAGCCCCTGCCTCCCACGTCCACTCACCAGGTCCCACCGGTTCAGCTCCTTGGTAGCTCCCAAGTCCCTCCAGCTCCTACTCAGCCCTCGTCATCCCCGATCGGGGCCAGGACAACCCAGTCTGCTGGGAACACCTGCCTACAACTCTAAGCTGCTTGTTTTCCTCGGCTTGAAATCTTTCACAGGCCACGGTCTCAAGCCCCGGGCTGGGCTCTGGCCACAGCCTTGCCCACGCTCACACCCACACATCCTGGTCACAGCCTCTCCCCCGGGGTGTCATGGGTTCGCTCATGCTGCTGCTGTAACACAGAAGATGACAGAAAAGGGAAGTCCTCCCCCAGGGACATGACTTGGAATGTCTCATTGTCCAGTGTGCACAGGACAGGGCAGGTGGCCTCGGGTCACGATCGGAACTGAACCCTGGGGCATTGGTCCAGGGCCTCAGTGCCTGGGCTGGGACTGGGAAGAAACAAAGCTGGAAGGTTAGTGACAAAGAGATTTGGGAAGAGCGACATCAGTGGAAACCAGGGGGCCCTGTGGAACCGGAGTCTGAAAACACTCACATCCCACGTGAGTGCTTGTGACTGGCTGAAAGTCTGTGACCCCCTCAAATTCCTGGGTTGAAATCCTAGGCCCCAGGGTGAGGGATCAGGAGGTAGAGCCACTGAGAGGTAATGAGGTCACCTCTCACCTCAGAAGGGTGAAGCCTGCATAAATGGGACAGGCACCCTCATAAGAGACCCCACAGAGCCCCGCTCTCTTGCCAGCATGGGAGGGCACCGTGAGAAGGTGCTGGCAAACAACCGGGCAGCAGGCCTTCCCCGGAAGCCCTGGTCTCAGCCTTCCAGCCCCCTGAGCTCCGAGAGCCCAGCTCTGCTGTGTATGAGCTCTCTGGTGTGTGGCCCAGGGTCCCGACAGCCCGAATGCACTAAGACAGTCTCCCCAGCTCCCCGTCTCCGCGCCAAAGGGAATCCTTAGGGCCGATCTAGGGACACCCAGACCTTCTCCTCCTGGCAGCCCAGGGCCTGCCCACAAGGCTCACAGACACTGGCCTGGGCGCCAGGGAAACAGGCACCATGTGACCTTGACAACTCACTCATGCTCTCCAGGCCACCCTGACCTCCGCGGGCCGCGTGCCCACCGCCAACCACAGGGATCCCACAGCAGCCCCCAGGTCTGCCTCTTTCCCTGAGGTGAGCACCCAGCTGCTTGGGGAAGAGCTGCCTGCCTCGTCCCCTCATCCACAGGACAGAGTGACTTGTTTTCCCCTGAAAGACACCATCCGCTTTGCCGCCCGCCGCTCAGAGGCCTGCCCGAGGTCGTCTACACCACACAGCACTGGCTCAAACCAGCAAACTCACTTCTCCGCAGACCAAATGAAGCGAAGGAGTCTCAGTCCTCCCACCCTGCAGAACTCCGCGGGGCTGCCTGCCGCAACACACGCTTTCCAGATGCGTGGGACACGCTGCTTCTCCCCTGAGGCACAGCACACGAGTCCGGGGACCAAAGGACATCGTTTCCACCATTACACCCGAAGACCTAGACTCAACAATTTTGCTTCCTTCCCTGTGTCAGGGTCCTGATGAACTGGAAGGGAGGTTTATTATTTTTTATTTATTTATTTTTTAAAGATTTTCTTTATTTATTTGACAGACAGAGATTACAAGTAGGCAAGAGAGGCAGGCAGGGAGAGAGAGGAGGAAGCAGGCTCCCCGCGGAGCAGAGAGCCCGATGTGGGGCTCGATCCCAGGACCCTGGGATCATGACCTGAGCCGAAAGCAGAGGCTTTAACCCACTGAGCGACCCAGGCGCCCCTTATTATTGTGTTTTAAAGATTTTATGTTTTTACTGGAGAGACAATGAGAGAGCACGGACAGGGGGAGGGGCAGAGAGAGAGGGAGAAGCAGGATCCTCGCTGAGCAGGGAGCCCGACGCAGGACTTGATCCCAGGACTCTGGGCTTATGATCTGAGCTGAAGGCAGATGCTTAATGGACTGAGGCGCTCGGGACTTGGAGGGGAGGTTTTGTTACCCAGGAAAGAATGCTTCTGCAAGCATGCAGGCACAAGAGGGATGCTCAGAGGGCCACCAGGCCATTTCCATTCTCTGGGGCTCCTAAGGAGTGGTGTCCCCATGGAAGTACGTGGAGATGCCAAAGAGGGCCGTCCGTGGGGCGTCCTCCATCAGGGGCTCCTTTCTGCTGGAGGCAGGATGGTTGCCTTGCCGGCCGCAGGCCTCCTTAGAAATATGCGTGTGTGCTTAAGTGTGTAGGTGCGTGTGTGCGCACAGCCCGTGTTCGTGTGCTACATAGACACGAGGTGCAAATCTGTGGGCCCCTGCATGGTGGCTTCCCAACTTGTCTCCAGGTGGAGACAAGCTTCCCCGAAAGCTGTCTTCAGTATACACAGGGAGCCCAAGCAGCCAGGTCCATACCAAGCGACCCAGTTAAGTCCCCTGGAGTCTGGGATTCTGTGAACGCCTCTGGGACGGACCACAGCTCTGTATTCTCAGCACTTAGCACCGCGTGGGCCCAGCCACAGCTCAGGAAGTATGTTCACAGCAACTGTCTAGAGATAAGTCCTAAAGCCAAGCTTCCTGCAGCCAGCCCGGCTCTGGTCCTTCCCTTTCCACACTCCCTCAGATTCTCCGAGACCCTCTGACATCCTTCCCGTAAGTTCTGTGTCCTGTAAACTAGCCAGTCTTGCTCTCAGGCAGGCCTTCCCCGCACCCCGCACGGCTCTTCCAGCAGCCTACGAGGAGACCCCCTCGCTCAGAGAAGCTCCGTCCCACCATCCGAGGCACTCAGCCTGTTCCCGCAGACCTTGGGGTTCTCCAGCTGTGGTCGGTCACCATCCGCTCCTCGACACCTTTCTGATTGTCTACAGAGTGTGTCCCAAGCCCCATCAGAGAATCAAATCAAAGCTATGAATCCTTTCCCCAGGGGGAAAAAAGTAACCTGCACCCCAAACACTGTGACCTTTTAAGGGGCATGGGGACCCCAGGGCGGGAGCTGTGCGCTTCGGTATTCAGCAGCACCCCCTCTGCTAACGGATCACGGACGCTGACAGCTGTCAGGTGCCTGTGGGACCCAGGGATTGGGGTGACCCCACGTGGGAAAAGAACCACAAGCAGAGCGGTTTGCTGGGGCCGCGACCTCAGGCTCTGCAGGGGCAGGTGGCACGTGAGCTTTCCTTCCCCAACAACGGCTCCACTTTGGGGCACCTGGGGTCTCTAAAAGGTCATCTGGTCGGGCAGCCCTGTGGCACCAGAGGGGCTAAAATCAAAGCCTGGAGAGGAATCCTGTCCAGTGGTGGCATCCGGGGACCGAGGGAGCGTGCGGCGGGACGAGCGCCTTACCTTCGTCAGCTGCTGCTCCGAGGAGAACCCCAGGCCAAACACGGTGTTGGCTCTGCTGTCAGCCCACTGCCCGAACTTCTGCGATGTCTTGGTGAAGGTCATGTTGGGTGTGATGGTGCTGTTTATGATCACCTGCAGGAAAGCGCCGGAAGAAGAGGAGCTGAACGCTGGGTCTGGCCTGGGCACAGCACCCAGCGCGCGCACCCTCGCCCCACGGCACCCGTCCCCGGGGCCTCCGGCACAGCCTCTGCCCAAGCAGACCCACACCCACGATCAGGGGTCCTTGCAGAGACCGAAAACCAGATGGTCGCTCTAAAATAAGATCTTACAGTTGGTGGGAGGAAGTCTGTCCTAAGGAGAGACTAGTTTCCCAAACTGCTGTTTATTTCCCCAAAGCTCCGGGACACCAATGGCCCTCGGGCGAGCCAGCCACGCCGCACACTCTCGGAGGGACCGCGCTATGTCCCTTTTCAAGCACCTGGAGCCCCCATGTACAGCCTGAACAACTTTGAATCTCCGTCGGCGACTGGGGCTCGCCGTTCCCCGACAAGAAGGAACAGCCGTGCTCCAATCGGGATGATCGTGGACGGTTAATTCACAAGGAAAGCAACGGTAGCGGTACGAGCGGGGTGTAGAGAAGCTGTCAGCGGGGGTGCAGGGACTGGGCGCTCAATGGTGCCCCCTCCGTGGCCTGAAAGGATGAGGGGCGGAAGGGGCCACAGGCTGCGGAAGGCCAGGGTCGTGGTTGGCAGCCACAGGCTGTCTTGACATACCAGTCCATGCCCGGCGTCCCCCCGGAGGGGAGCCCGCAGAACGGATACCCTCACTTCTGCCCTGTGGTCCCTGCCAGCGGCCAGCCCCAGCCAGAAGCCAGAGACCCCGCGGACCCAGGGCTGGAGCCCGCAGATCAGCCTCTCGGAGACCCCGGCAGGGGAGCGAGGGCACCGAGTGAAGCGGGGGTAAAAGGAGGCCCTCCAGCCCGGGCGGGGTCCGGCCTTCGGCGTCTACCCAGCGTCTACTCGCCCAGCGCGCCGCTCACCGAGGACAAGGGGCGGAGGAGTCCGGACTCCTGATCCTCCCGTGGCAAGAAGTAGGAAGAGGGGAGAGACGTGTAAACAAACAACCAATGAACAATCCAGAAGTGTTAGTGAGTCATCAACGGGAGGCTCACCCCGGCAGAAGCCCTGCGAAGCCCTAAGCCTCCCAGGGACACTCGTGGGGAAAGCGGATGTCTGTGCCAGGCTGGAGGGCAGAACCCGTGGCTCACGCCCCCCGTGAGAGAGTCTGGCACGATCTGAGCAGAAGCAGGGCCTTCTGAGTGTGGGCACATTGGCTCCGCGGCTTCGCTTTGTCCGGTGCCCCGATAACCGCGCTTTCTACCAACTGAAGGTTCGCAGCAACCCTGCGTCAGCCAAGTCTGTGGGCGCCGCCGTCCCAACAGCTTCGCTCCATTCGCCTCTCGGCGTCACATCTGGATTCTTCTTGCAGCGTTTCAAGCATTGTCCTTGGGATGATGACCCGTGATCGCTGAAGGCAGCTCACCGAGAGCTCAGGGGATCGTTAGCATTTTTGGCAATAAAACTGCATTTTTTAAATTAAGGCATGGACTTTTCCCAAAGTCCTGCTGTGGCACGCTGAGCGGACGCAGCACACACATGACGAGCCTGCGAACTTGGGAAACCACAAGGCTCACGTGACGTGCTTCATCGTGACCCTTGCTTTATTGCCTCAGTCTGGAACCGAAGCCGCGTATCTCTGCGGTGTGCCCGTAAGCACGCTAAAGGATGAATCTGCTAGCAGTTTTCCTTATTAAGGAAATGTGCGTTCTCAACAGTCAACTCCACTCATAACTGATAAGACAGGGAAGAGAAAACACTGACGAGCATGGCCTCCCTTTCCATGGTGGGAATGTCAGCCGATTATTTCGCTGAAGGACGGACCTTCTGGACACAGATTCTTGCTTTAACTAATAGAGACCCAAACAGGGAGTCAGAGTCGCCTCTAGAAACAGAGGCATCATCGCTATGTGTGTATGAAAATGCCTACTGAGCTTTCGTTTTCTTTTTTTGAGATTTGAGAGAGAGAGAGAGAGCATGACAGAGTGAGCATGAGCAGGGGGAGAGGCGGATGGAGAGGGAGAGGCAGGCTCCCTGCTGAGCAGGGAGCTGGACGCGGGACTCGATCCCAGGACCCCAAGATCATGTCCTGAGCTGAAGGCAGACGCTTAACGACTGAGCTCCCCAGGCAACCCCCCGCCCACTGAGTTTTCTAAGGAGGCATTAGCTCAAGTATAAACCTTGTTTATCTGCCAAAATAACTTCTGGAAGTTAATACTAAAACAGCGATTACTATATATTGAGCATGTCTTGAATGGTTTACTTCCATCAGCTTGTGTGAGCATGTGCGGTGGGACTATCCCCTCCATGTCACAGGAGAAAATGACCTGGTAAGGAGCAGAGCCTAGAGAAAAGACTCAGAAACCTGCATTTGGAATTTCTATACAACGTGCTTCTCATCTTGTACCATGGATGCCTCTGCTACACTCCCGGTCCTTTCCCTTTGTGACAGCTCCTACAACACCACAGTCCACGTGAGTGAAGACACGTGATCAAGCATTTTTCAGATAACTGGACGCAAGCAGAGCGGGTCCAGAGCTCTGCCTGCTGTCACCTGACACTATCAGAGATGGGGGCAGGGCAGTGGGGCATGGAAAATGCAGACCTAAACCAGGGGCGAGCATAAAGGAATGCTTCTGGGACCTCAGAGGTTGACTGGGGTCTGGCTCAGCCCCAGGCGGGACTGATATGGTGGAATCAGAGCAGGCTGAGGGCAGGTGCGTGGCTGGGCACTGGATCCGAGCGGATCACATGATCCCAGAAAGCCAACCCTGGTCACCTCCCAATTACAAGAATTCTGGGAAGGCAAAGCAATCACCAGACCCATTCAGAAACCTGATTCTAGATCTTTGTGCTCCTATGCCTCTAAGTCAGCCTCCAGACCCCTCCCCAAAGCCCTCTTGAAAGGCAGAGGACAGAGGCTGAGGACACACCTCCGGAGCTCGCCCCAAACACTCTCTCCCAAGGTCAGTCAGGCTGGAATAACAACGGCGAGGACCCCTGGTATTTCTTTACAGTGTAATAATTCCTAAGGCACTTTTTCACACAGTCTTCTATCTCATCCCCATTTTACAGATGGGAAAACTGAGGTTCAACAGAGTCAAATGACACGTTCAAGGTCATACAGCTAGTAAGTGGTTAAAAGGAATATAAAGCATGTACTACTTACAGAGCAAGGATGAACAGGTTTCAAGAGCTGAATCTGTATCCTGCTGGGGGTTCATTTAGCTTCTCAAACCTGTAGACTCAATTTTCTTTCTTTCTTTTGGAAAATTCTCAACCATTCTATGAACACCGCTTCTGCTCCATCTTCTCTGGTCTCCCCCAGGACTCCAAGTACACATATGCTAGACCTCCTGAGTGCGCCCAACACAGTTCATGTTCCCACCGGTTCTTATCACCCTGATTCTTGGTTCTCTCTGTTTCGATCTGGATATGTTCAATTGGTCTGTCCTCTAGTTCACTAATCCTGGCTCCTGATAGAACCCAACTGCTGCTAAGCTGAGTCACTGAACTCAATTTTAGACTCTGCATTTTTTTTTTTAGTTCTAGAATGTTCATTTGATTCTTAAAAAAAAAATGTCTAAGTCTTTGGGGGATATCCTCCTTCCTGTCATCTACTTTGTCCATCTTCCCCTCTATTTCCTCGAAGATAATAATCATAGTTCTTTAGAAATGCTCGATGCTGACTCTAACGTCTGGATTGTGCTGGAACCTGCTTCTACTACCTGGGTTTTGCTTCTTTTGATTCTCGCCTCTCTGGGTGTCCAGCCTTTTTCACCGTATGGTGGGAAATGGGTATGAAAGGACTTGTTAGGGTTCCACGTGACATTATCACCTACAAAGAAAGTTTCCCCCTTTGTCTGCTGGGCAGGTAGGAATACAGGAAATCCCTATTTCGCTCTGGGAAGGAGCTGGGTCAGAGCACGGTTTCCAGTCTGGTGAGGCTCCCTCCGCCTCTGCCTCAGGGCAGGCCCTCTAGGGCTTTCCACTGGGAGCCTGGCGGGTCTCTATCTCCACTTCCCCGAGGCGCTTCAGGAGATTTGGTTCTGTTTGTCAGACCTCCCCAGCGTTGCTCTGAGGCTTCCAAATCTGGCAAACCTCTTCGGGAGAAACTGGCCATGTGTCTGGGCCGCTCATCCCCAGTCTCTCATTCTAGCTCCCAAGTCCCTGCTGCTCTGCCTTTGCCTGAGGGCCAAGCATGGATTTTCAGCCTCTTCTCCTGCCGCACAGGCGAGTGCCCCCCCCCAGGGGAGGAGGGTACAGAGATGCCTCGTGGCGATTTCCCCATTCTCTCTGGGGCTCTCATGCCTTTGCTGTTCCCTTCTAGATCCCTTGGGCAGGTCTTTGCTTTCTAAGCACTGTAAATATGAGGGGAATTTTACTCAACCCTCAGAAACATTCAGCCTGTCCCTACAGACCCACGCACACCTGCCGTTCAGCCACCATCTAGTGGGGAAGCCAACCGTGGTCTAAAGCCCCTTCAGCCCCCGCTGTTCCCTGCCCCGGGGTCTTCTCTCCTCCCCCAGCAGTGTCCACCTGCAGCCTGGCCTGGCAAAAGCTCACAGCAGAAAAGAGCTGCCAACCGCCATTGTCGTTGTCATCTCTGAGCAGTCCTCACCTCTCTGGAATTTTAGTCCCTTGTGGTCACGATGTTTCTATGGTTTCCTTCCTTCCTTCCTTCCTTCCTTCCTTCCTGCAGTTTCCTGATGCCTTCCTTCTTTCCTTCATTTCCTTCTTTTTAAGATTTTTGTTTATATGAGAGAGAGGGAGCGCAAGCAGGGGGAGCAGCAGACAGAGCGAGAGGGAGAAGCACGGGAGCCCAAGGTGGGGCTCAATCCCAGGACCCTGGGATCATAACCTGAGCTGAGCTGAAGGCAGATGCTTAACCGACTGAGCCACCCAGGCGCCCCTCTCCAAGGCCCTTCAATTGCCATTATCTGGGTTCTGCTTTCAGCTGCCAGAAGGACCACCGCGTGCCAGAATGTATATAATTTACTCAAAAACACAAGTGCTGACTCTGGGAAAGTTCAGAGAGATGCAATTTACTATGTGTCTCAGGTGACATTTTCTGCTGTGGGAAGCATGTAACTTGCACAGGGTGCTGTTTATCTCAGGAGGCAAACCCGTACTGCGAGGCACCCATCTGGCTCGTTAGTGGGACTTCCAGCAGGTGGGTCCAATTGGCGACAGACGGTCCTCAGGTCCCCCTGTGCCTGCTCTGAGCAAGGATCCCAGACCCCCAACCAACTGCCCAGCTCACTGCTCCCTTTCTGTCACCCATGCGCAAATGAGTCAGTGGGGAGGTGTCACCCAGGCTGTGATTTAGTTCCTGATCCTGCCCCCCACCCCAATTATTCTCTTGTCTCACAAGAGAAGGGTCCATTCATCTGCCCAGAAGTCAGCCACCCCGTGCCCCAGGTCCCTTCCTCACCCTACCAGCGGCTTCTCCCACCCACACACCTGCACTGGGCACTCACCACCACAAACCATCTCTGAATTCCAGTGGTGTCCCGTGGCCGGGTTCCCACTCTGCAAGTGACTCCCTAAATCGGCAGGTCCCCCACACCAACCCTGAGCCGGCTCTGTTCCGCAGCTCCGGGGTCAGCGCCCCCTCCCCTCCACACACACACCCCCGTCTGATTTCTCTTAGCTGCCTCGTTTCCTCGCACCCCACCCCCCGCCACAGCCTCCAGACACTGCAGAGTTGGGTGAGAGAGCGCCTGACACTTTCTTTGACAGGTCACTAAAAGCCCAGCTAAGAGGACTAAAAGCACTTTCTCAAAGCAAGTCATTTTATCTATATTTAAGCCCAACATATCCTTGGATAGCTCAACCGACACCAACGCAAACCCAGCTCGAGGAGAGCAGATGGAAGTGACAGCATCGCTAGATAAAAGGAAGCAGGTCAGCTTGATTCACCACCCCTAGGAGAGCATCCCGGCACGAGGCGCGGCGATTCCAGCTCAGAAGCCCAGAGAAGGGGGGAGGTAATTCAACTGCAGTATCACCACGTCTCCCGAAAGAAAATAATAACAACAATAACAATGACAATAATAATAATAATAATAATAAAGGCACCTTGCAGATACTCACTCATCAAACACAAGCTGCCCACATACTGGGTGCCCGGCACTGCCACACGTGCTCACCACTCACCGGAACCCTGTCTTGTCTCCTCCTGCTTGCTTAGAGGAGAGAACCAGCCCCTCTGTCTTTAGACATCGTTGCCACACCAGCTACGGCTGTCCAAACACGGACGAAGACACGGGGCTCGCGTGACATCATGTCAGGACGCGCTGCTCTGCCGGCCAGGGGCCAGCCTGCTGCAACCCAAGCGCTA
The DNA here is from genome assembly GCA_004024625.1 of Mellivora capensis. Taxonomy (NCBI): domain Eukaryota; kingdom Metazoa; phylum Chordata; class Mammalia; order Carnivora; family Mustelidae; genus Mellivora; species Mellivora capensis. The sequence goes on from PISX010005424.1 coordinate 40,223, forward strand.
GGCAGCTGGTGTCCCGGGGTCTGGCCCCAGGCTGCCAAGCCTCACTGGCCGTGCGAAACTGAGCTGGGCGACTGCCTGCCCTCGACCTTAGCCGCGAAGTGAGGACTTCTGGGCGCCCTTCCTGAGGAGGAGGAAGGGTTGTGACAACTGGAAGGAAGAGCACAGGACTGAGGCACCCGGCCACCTTCATCGGCAGTCTTCGCTCTGCTGAGAGAACGCGGCTGAAAGGGGGGATCCTGTCTTAGCACAAGGAGCCTCGGCAAGAGATCAAGAGGAGCACGAGGCTCTCCCAATGTCCCTCGAGGACATTCCAGTGGAGGCTTCTCTGCTTTGGGGGCTCCGAGGAGCAAGAAGCGTCCAGCCAGGCCCCATTCCACTGCTCAAACCCCCAGTCCCCTGCTTCCGAGGGGTGCTGGCCCACAGGCGGGGGGGGGACAGGCTTCAGGCAGGAGAGGGGAGCCACTCAGAAGGCTACTAAAATTCTGAGCAAATGAAAGGTGCTCAATATCCCTCCTCCTTAGCGAAATGCAAATTAAAACCACAGTGAGACAGCACCTCACACCTGTCACAACAGCCAGCACTGAAAAGACAAGAGGGGTGTCTGGGTGGCTCAGTCTGTTAAGCGCCTGACTCTTGGTTTCGGCTCGGGTCGTGATCTCAGGGTCATGGGATGGAGCTTCCCATCAGGCTCTGCACTCAGTGGGGAGTCTGCTTGGGGTTCTCCCCCTCTGTTCTGACTTCTCTTGCTCTCAAATAAATAAATCTTTTTTTTAAAGATTTTATTTATTTATGACAGAGAGAGCGAGAGAGGGAACACAAGCAAGGAGGAGCAGGAGGGGAAGCAGGCTCCCCGCTGAGCAGGGAGCCCGATGCTGGGCTCGATCCCACGACTCTGGGATCATGACCTGAGCTGAAGGCAGACACTTAACGACTGAGCCACCCAGGCGCCCCTCAAACAAATCAATCTTAAAAAAAAAAAAAAAAAAGACAAGAAACAACAGGTGTTGGCGAGGATGTGGAGGAAAGGGAACCCTCGTGCACTGTTGGTGGGAATGTAAACTGGTGCAGCCCTTGTGGAAAACAGCATGGAGGTTCCTCAAAAAATCAAAAATAAAATTACTACACAATCCAGTCATGGACTATTGGGTATTCACCCAAAGAAAAAGAAAACACTAATTTAAACAGACACGCGCGCCCGTGTCTCCCGGCCGTAACCTACAGCAGCCACAGTACGTGCGGGAGCGGCCCGGTGTTCGGCCCCGACGGACATACGCGTACAACGGAGCATCCCTCAGGCGTGAGAGAACGAGCTCTCCCCACCTGTGACAGCGCGGACGGACCCAGAAGGAGTCAGGCTACAGGGAGCAAGTCAGGGGCAAACGCCTATGATTTCACTCGTTTGTGGAATCCGAAAAGCAAACGGACCCACAAAGACAGAACGAACTGACGGTTGTCAGGGGGGCGGCAGGTGGGAGGGAAGGAGGAAATCTGTAAGGGCCGCTGAGCGGTCTAATCTTCCGGTTGTAAGATAAACGAGTGAGTCGTGGGGACGGGAAGTCCAGCACAGGGAATGCGGTCAATAATCCTGTAAAAATGTTTGTTGGTGACGGACGGTGACTACCCTTCTCGTGAGGAGCCCCGGGCGAGGGACGGACCTGTCCAACACAGGGTGCGCCTGAAACCCACACAACACTGCAGGCTAATTATACTCCAATTAAAAAAAGGCTTGGGGCGCCTCAGGGGCTCAGTGGGTTAAAGCCTCTGCCTTTGGCTCGGGTCATGATCTCAGGGTCCTGGGATCGAGCCCCACATCGGGCTCTCTGCTCGGCGGGGAGCCTGCTTCCTCCTCTCTCTCTGCCTGCCTCTCTGCCTACTTGTGATCTCTCTGTCAAATAGAGAAATAAAAAATCTTAAAAAAAGACTTTCAGGACAAGGTATGGTCTTAAAACACTAGGCATAAATGTGAGGTCCTTCAAAAGCAGACTCACCGACCAACTAAAAAGGGAATGAATTTGTGCTTTTCTTTCTTTTTTTTTTTTTTCAGCCCAAATTGATAAGGAATGAAAACGGGGAGGCTGTTTAGAGGGCAAATAGGGGAATTCTGCTTCAAATACAGTGAATTTCATTTTCTTCTTTTATAAGTGACTTTGTTGATTTATCTAATTATTCTAAGTAAACTATCTCCAGAATGGGGCTCGAACTCACGATTCCAAGATCCAGAGTTGCACACTCCACTGACTGAGCTGCCTGGGTGCCCCAGATACACTGAGTTTAGGGTGACAGCAGAGAATGGAAATTGTAAAACTGTCCAGCGGGATGAACACTGACTAAAGACAGAAAAGAAATTATAAAGCCTCAAATCTACTTTTTTGTTGCTGTTGTTAACTTGGCAATACTTCTGTTGCTATCCCTTCTTTTCTGTGTCGCCATAGCAACGTGGCAAAAATATCAAGGAAGACAGCAGAATAGTACAAATACCTGGGAAAAAAGGTATTTCAAGAAATTCTCCAAAATCTTTTAATCAAATTTGATCGCTAGGAATAATAACATAAAAACCAGACTAGATATAACACCTATCCAGTTATAATTGCTGGGACGTGTGCAATATGCCAGCATTCTCATGCACGCTAGAAGAATGGACTCTGCAGAAAGCAATTTGGTCACAGTGGTGACATGCCATGAATCAATGGTTACTATCTCAGCCTACTGTATTTCTTCCAGGAATCGAGCCTAAGGAAATACCCAAAAGAAAGCAATAGGTACATGATGAATGAGTGGGAGAATTTGTTGTATAAAGATGCTCATTATCTAGACCAGGAATAAACTGGAAGCCATGAACATAGGCAACCATAAGGGGAGAGATTAAGAATAGTGTAGACCCTTGGTGGAACTGTTACACAAGCATTAAAATGCTAGTTATGAAGACAACGTGATAACAGGGAAATCTTCTTTTTTTCCCCCTCGTTTGCCATAATTTTAAATGGAAAGAAAAAAGGCAGGGTGTGGACTAGACCAACATCATGATTATAACAGGAACACCTGTGTAACGTGGCAGGATTTGGGTGCATCCTTTCCCCTCCACTTTGAAACACAGCGTACTGACCTTTTTTCCCAAGATTTTACTTATTTATTTGAGAGAGAGAGAGAGAGGGAGGGAGAGAGAATCTGAAGCAGACTCTACACTGAGCACAGAGCCCAACGCAGGGCTCGATTCCAAGACCCTGAGATCACGACATGAGCCAAAACCAAGAGTCAGACGCTTAACGGACTGAGCCCCTGGGCGCCCCCCAGTTCTTAATGACAAGGCAGGGACTGGGAATGGTGACATCAGCCTCCGGGTGGTACCTTGGCCCCATCCACGCTGATGATGCGATAGCTGTTCCTGGTGACATCGTAGAAGTAGGAAACGGTGACCGCCTGCTTGCTCGCCGGCACCCAGTTCTTCTTGGTGCTGGGGTCGATCTGGAAAACGTGCGCCCGCGTGGTGAAGATGGGCTGTTCTCTGCGGGAGGAGAGGAGGGCGCGTGAGGGTCAGAGCAGGACTTCGCGCGTTATTTAGGACTTCTCGCCCCACCTCCTGCGGTCCCTAAAGATCTCAATGGCTTATTGGGAGAGATGCATATCCAGGAGGACAAGTAAAATAAGACAAGGGGGAAGGACAGAGGCCAGCACGGGAGCCACGGAAACCCACCCCCCACGGGGTGCGGGCAACTGATGTAGAGAGACTCACTCTACATGCGGGTACCGAGTCCTTGCTTCCTGTCAAGCGTCCCAGTCCTGTCTGACATCCCGCTGGCGTGCTCGGGATGCTGCGATACATCTCTTTTGGAGGATCCTGCCACAACTTTAGGATTTGCAATCCATTTGCAACTTCCTATTATATTTCTAGTAAGTACTTCTCAAATTCACAGCATTTTACCCAAGACGCGTTTGTTCATAATGGACGGAGTCTTAAAGTTTTATGTTCCCAACTTAGAAATCTTTGGAGGTTCAGGAGCTTAATTCAGGAAATCCTTCCCTTTTGCTATTCTTGCCTCTGTAGGGTTGTTGCTCTTTGGCTCCTGTAAATTCTTAACATGACTGTCAACCAAATGGACACAGGATCCAGGTTTCTTTCTGGAAAGTGGGGAATTGTTTTGATCTTGACAATAAAGCATCAAGAAATAAAGCAGATGGATAAAAATCTGAAACCAATTCCACAGCATTTCATTCTGTAAGGTATCTACCTCACAAAGTAATGTAAAAGGAGACACAAACTCATTACAAAATAGGCTTAATTTTAAAGAAAGGGTTTTCAGGCAAACTGGCTCAAAAATCCTTTAAGTGTTCCAAATATGATCACACAGGGGCGGGGGGAGGGGAAGCAGCTCCCAGCAGGTAAAAGTGGCCCCACTGTCCATGAGATGCCTCAAATCTACTTGTTGTTGTTGTTAACTTGTTGATACTTCTTTTGAAGTATCATGTTCATGAGATTTAATGAGCATTTATTAGAGATAAAAACAAAACCAAAAAGTAACTCAAAACAAATTAACTTTTAACATCCTTACAGTGTCCAAAGGGGTGGCATAAAATATAGGACACTCAGTGGATACAAAAAAAAAAAAAAATCAAAGGGAGAAAGTGAATTTCAAGTGTTCTGGTCTCCAGATGGAGTGGTTTCAGGCTAAGCAGTCTTTGAACCTGTTCTGCCTAGACGAGGCTCATTACTGGAAAGAGAGCTCTTTTAGAAGAGAAACGTCTTCCTAGAAAAGCAATTTACTATTTGAGCCTCCTGCAAAGAATACGATCTCCATAAAGTCAGCATCAACCATCAGTTGTGGCTGCAGACCCGTTTCCATGACCGCTCTTCCAGGAGAAAAGCCAAGGGCACGCTACTTGTGCTAACTCCATGCAGTGTGTTCAAGAGGCCAGCTTTCCAGAAGAACCAATGGAAGCATTCCTTGCCCCCCGAAATCTCCCTTCTAGATCCCAGAGCAGGACAAGCACCTCTGGGGACGTGGATCACTCGGACATCTGTCTTCCCTTAACTGTGGCTAGGTTCCCCAACCCTCCCGAGCCTAAACTGACACCCTTCCAGCAGCAGGGTGACAGGGTATAGAAACAAAAGGAACATTCCTGCTGCAATTTCCCACATCTACCAGGGGCCAGCCTGTGGGGGACCCATGACTGCCAGCGTTCTTCGTGGGGAAGTCTGGCATCTGGGCCCTCCAGCTGTGTTACCACCAGCCCAGGCACCGTATTTTGCTAATCATCGAAGCGCAGCACCAGAAAGGAAAAAGCTTGCTCACACGGAATTCTGCAGATGCGAGAGGCGGCGACGGCTAAAAGGACAGTAACCACAGAAAAGAGTTTTAGAGGAATTCTGCAATGTATACAAATACCGAATCATGCTGTGTACTTAAAACTAACATGATGTTATATGCTAATTATACCTCAATTAAAAAAAAAATAATTGCGTTGTGCTAAAGTCTCTCTGCCTCCCTCCCACCAAGCACTAATGAGCGGGGGAGGGGCACCCAGGTCAGGCAGGAGCCCCAGCTGGGGCAGGGGCCTGACTCTCACACCTGCGCTCACGTCCTCCACACTGAGCAAGAGGGACTGGGTCCGGGCTTTAGCACCTCTAGACCAGTGTTTCCTACACCTCTGATAGAAATTCGCTGAGCACTTCATAAAAATGCAAGTTCCTGGGCCCCAACCCACTCCCCCCGCCCCCCGCTCAGGAACTTGGCTCTCCAGGGACCCTCCTGGGGAGCTCCATTTTTAACAAGACCTCCGGGTGACTCTGATCCTCAGAGAAGCTGGGGAGAAACCCACAATGAGACATTAACAGGTAATCTAGACAGAAGACAGAAGAAGTGAGCCTATAGCCAGCATCTCTCCTCCGGAAAGACACAACGAGCTTTGAATGATTCCAGACCTTCCTCCCACAGCCTGAACGGGACCATGGTGAAACCGAAGACAGGATTTTGGGGGTGCAAAGAGTGGGGAGGCAGAAGTGCTCTGGGTAGAGATGGGGGGCACGGGAAGCCCGTTTGGCTAAGCCGTCACTGACTTCAAGCACTCTGTGTCCCCAAGCCTGGCAGGAGAGAGGAAGTGAGGGAAGCGGGGAGACCAGAGACCAGGCGGGAAGGACAGGGAGGCTTCCTGACCGGGGATACGCCAAAGCCAAGAGTCACCTGCGAAGTGTGATTCAGGTCAAGTTGAACACAGAGACATGAAGACGCCCCCATCTCCAGACCTGCCGGCTTGGCTCTGGGGATGGACCAAAGCTATGGTGGGCCGCCCTAGGGACCCTGGCCAGAAATGCAAGGATGTCAGAAGAGCATGCGGACCCAGCTGGCCACACCATCCCTGGCTGCAGTCCGGGTCTCCAGCGGTCAGGCCTCTGCAGGGGGAGAGGTACAGGAAGAGGTCCTGGAAGGGGAGCTGCGGGGAGTCCCGCACCCCTGCTGAGGAGGAGCACTGGGGAGACCAGAGACCTGCATTCCTCAGTCCTGAGATTTCCACATGAATAACAGCATCTGAGGCCAGTTGGGAGTTCTAATGAATTCTTCTAAAATTCACAAATCTAATGGTGTTTAAAGAAAAGGGGGAAGAAAGGTTTAAAAAAAGTCAGTATTGGGGCGCCTGGGTGGCTCAGTGGGTTAAATCCTCTGCCTTCAGCTCAGGTCATGATCCCAGGGTCCTGGGATCCAGTCCCACATCGGGCTCCTTGCTCGGCAGGGAGCCTGCTTCCTCCTCTCTCTCTGCCTGCTTCTTTCCCTACTTGTGATTGATCTCTGTCTGTCAAATAAATAAATAAAATCTTAAAAAAAAAAGTCAGTATTTATTGACTCCTTCCACTTGCCATGTTTTACACGTGACCTCTACTTTAGGATCATAAAGATCCTTTGCGGGAGGTGTGTAGATGGGGAAATGGGGGCTCAGAGAGGCCAAAGACCTGCCTTGGGTTACACAGTAAGTGACAGATCTGAGACATGAAAGCAGGTCCAAGGGACATGATCACCTTCCTCTTAATCATTACGCTCCACTCTTTCGGAAAGAATAGCCTTCTGTAAGACCCAGCTTTTGATGTGGTTCTCAGTGATCCCCCGTCTCCCGTCACTATGCCCTTATGAAATCTCCCACCCCACCCCGAGCTTGATGGTGGTGGTGATGGAGGGACCTGTGACCTGTTTTAACCAAAAGAGTACAGCAAAGGGGATGGGATGTCATTGCACAAATAAGCTACTCGGGATTGTGATGTCTGTCTCCCTAGCAGATTCTCTTGACTCTCTTGATGGTGGTGGCTTTGGTGAGGTGTGTTGCCATGCTGGGGAGACCCACAGTTGCAGGAACTGAGAGTGGCCTCCAGCCAACAGCCAGAGGGAAACTGAGGCCCTAAACTGAGGCCCTCTGCCCAATACCCCCCTGGGGAACTGAAATTCTTCTAACAACCACTTGGAAACTTAGGGGTCAGATCTCTCCTGAGACCTCACCCCTCGCTGACACCTTAAAGACACTCCCTAAGAGACCCAGAAGCAGAAAACACAGCTAAGCCACACCCAGACTCTGGACCCAGAGAGAGTCTTTTGTTTTAAGCTGCTAAGTTGGTGGCAATTTATTACCCAGCAAAGGAGAACTAATACCTTGACCTTCATAGAACGTCTACTACAGATCACAAATCCTTACATGGTGATGGGCAAAATCAGAGAAGTCTATAAACCTCGCCCCCAAATTCAGAAACGCAGATTCCCAGCTCTGAGAGATCATCTTGCCTCACCTGAAAAAGCAAAAGCGCTGGAACTAGGACACAGGAGTCAGTTCCGATAAGTGTGCAAATCAGTATAAATAGAAAAATTCAAGAGAAGCAGAACTTTCCAACCCAGGAGGCCGCCTTTCCCACCCAGCAGGGAAAAGCTGAAGAGAGTGTGTATCAGAGAACAGAAACTACCTTCATACCCAATTTTATTCTCTTTTCTTTGGTGTTCAATGCTTAGGGAGTGGATTTCAAAAATACTCCTATTCCTTCTCTAGTGCTTTAAATAGAAAGCAGATGTTTCTGGATGGCGAAACGTTGCTTTAGGCAGACAATATAACCCACTGTTCCCTCTCACAGTCTTTTTAGAGCTGAATAAACACCAATTGCTGCTCATTGAACACATTTTGGAACCTGACAGTAATTGTCCCCGAGAATAATTAGGCACTCTGTGCAACATATGTATGTTTGGAATATGAAACCCACTCAGCAGAGACACCACTTCTGCTCTAAACGGTTTCTGGCTCTGTGTAAGAGAATTCTGCAAAGAACTGGCAGGACTAATTTTTGCAGGGGAAAAAAATAAAAAGAAAAACGATGTTTTAATTTATCATCATCCTCCACTTGCCACGGCAACGCTCAGCTCCACGCTTTTTCAGATGCGGGTCTGTGAAACCTCCCCATTCTTATTATTCCTACTTCTGCTTGACTTGAATGAAAACCAAACCATCCAGAGATTCTTTTGCAGCTATTTAAACAGTGTTTCATGGTGTCATAGGAAGCCCTGGCTAGTTTGTCTACCTCAGGTCTCGAACCCCTCCAAATATCCATCGCTCGGCACTAAGAGAAACGCTCCCCGCCAAGCTTGACAGATTAAGGTAAGGCACGGTCCCCCCCATCGCAAAGGCCTTCCCTGGCTCTAGCCCCCACTGGACACACTCCAGGTGTGTTAGGATGTCCCCCCAGCCCAGACCGCCTGGCCCTGCTCCTCACCTGTCAGCATTTCCAGGTGCCCCCGCACGTGCCCTGTCTTGAGCCTAAACATTGCACCCTCTTCGCTGGCTGGAAGACCTGCTCGTCCTTCACGTGCAGTCCCAGACTCCTGAGATGTCTCATCTGCACCCCAGGACACGGACCCTGGACTGAGTGTCTGTCACAGGTACCGGCAGTGTGGGCTCTCCTGGCTCCGAGCCAGGTTGGTTCTTAACCTGGTTATTAACTAGGATGATTAATATGGTCCTTCGCAGGGGCGCCTGGGTGGCTCAGTGGGTTAAAGCCTCTGCCTTCGGCTCAGGTCATGATCCCAGAGTCCTGGGATCGAGTCCCCAATCGGGCTCCTTGCTTGGCACGGACAAGAATGGACAGAAGGTCCGGCTAGTGCATTCTCCATGCAAAGACTTGAACTCATGGCTGTATCATGGCTCTCCTTTCACACCAACCCCCATAACAAATATAACAGAGTAAAGTTAGTTATTGGCAGCTAACGTGACTGCACACCTACAGTGCCCAGGAAAATCAACTGAAAGAGTGGACATGAATAACAGAGTTCAGTAAGATGGCTAGTTACAAGATTAACAAAAAATAAACTCAACAGCCTTCTTCTAGATGCAAACAACCTCATAGGTGATGTAACAGATTTTTAAAGATCCCTTTGAGAGCAGCAAACAGAAAGATACCATTTCTAGAAATCTATAGAAGAGTGCAAGATCTGCCTCAAAAACATCAAGACAAGAATTTCTGAAGAGAATTTCTAATGGTACAGAAAAGCAGACTTTAATAAATAAGACACATTCTGTTCTTAAATAGGAAAAGTCAATATAAAGATATCAAATACTCTTGGGGCGCCTGGGTGGCTCAGTGGGTTAAGCCTCTGCCTTTAGCTCAGGTCATGATCTCAGGGTCCTGGGATCGAGTCCCACATCAGGCTCTCTGCTCAGCGGGGAACCTGCTTCTCCCTCTCGCTTAACTCTATGTGTGTTCTCTCTCTCTCTTTCAAATAAATAAATTCAGTCTTTAAACAAACAAACAAAAATGTCAAGTACCCCTAAACTAATCCATACATTTGTCACAATATCAACAGGAGTATTTTGAGAACCAGACAGGGCTATTCACGTGGGAAACTCGCCCCACGAAGACAGCCAGGAAAATTCTAAAAATGAAGAACAATGAGATTCAGCCCTGTCAGATAATGAAATACTTAATTGTAGAGTTCCAGCACATGAAACAGGGAGGTATTGAGCAAAGAAGTAAATTAATGGAACAGAACAACCAAGTTAGAAGCCCGAGGAATTTAGCACATGATGTAGGTGGTACGTCTCATCCGTGGGGAGGCACAGGAGTCGCCCCACATACCCTCTTACAACAAGGGGTTAGCAGCTCTCCAGGGAAAGCGTGCACCTGCTGGACCCTAGCCAGAAGTCTATCTCCACGCCTGATCTGAGCCCTGCCAAGTGAGTCATGGAGGACCCAGTCTATCAAAGTTATTTCTGCCTGCCCCCGAACTGCCCAGATTAACACAACAGATTAAGGAGAGAGCTCACGTAAGTCACATCAGTCACAGCCCTCCACAGACTGGGGATTCCCTTTTCCGGTCACATTTACATCAGAGAACGGAATGAGGCAAGTGACCCTGATGAATGCTGATGGGCTTTGTTAATGACACTGCCTTGGGTCCCAGAAGGCATGACAGTTTCTCGGGAGCCCTCCGCACACGTTCTCCGTGGGTCCTCCTGTGATGTGGGGCCAACCAAGTTCTGGGACGGGGTCACAGGCTGCGGGGCTGCACCAGAACAGATCCACTCCCATGTGCTCTGGAAAAGGTCGGGAGTCTCCAACAGTGGGAGGGAATCCCGACAGCAAGGAGTGGGAAGAGGCAGAGTTTCAGAAAATCAAAGCTGATATGGAAGAGCAAATACCTACATGGGATACCGTGGGGGGCTCTTCTGAGGACGAAGGATAAGAAAACAGATTATGGGAGGACAAGACCAAGGGCAGGATCAAGAGAGAACATAAAACAAAACTCACCAGGGTGACAAGTGAAAGGGACGTGAGGGAAGCTTCTGGAGTACCAGTGATGTTCTGTATCTTCATCTGGGTGATCCTACATCATTGTGCTCACTTTGTAAAAACTCACTGAGCTGTACACGTATAATTTATGTATGCACTTTTCTGTATATATGTTATAACTAAAAAAATTTTCCTTAAAAATACATCTTAGGCAAAACTGACAAAAATGATGATACACCAGAAATAAATCTGGTTAAAGAACTGTTTAAAAAACAAAACAAAACACCTCTCTGAAAATTATAAAACACTGATGAAAGAAACTGATGATATTCGATGAACATTCCATGCTCATGGATTAGAAAAACAAATATTGTTAAAATGTCTTATTATCCAAAGCAGCCTATACGTTTAAGGCGATCCCTATCAAAATACATTTCTCAACAGAACTAGAACAAACAATCTGAAAATCTGTGTGGAACCACAGAAGACCCTGCAAAGCCAAAGCAATCCTGAAAAAGCAAAGCAAAGCTAGAGGCATCACAATTCCTGACTTCAAGCTCTATCACAAAGCTGTCGTGGTGAAAACAGGATGGTGCCAGCACAAAAAGACACAGATCTATGGAACAGAACAGAAAACCCGGAAAGGGACCCTCGACTCTACGGTCAGTTCATCTTCAACAAAGCAGGAAAGAATATCTATCTAATGGAAAAAAGTCTCTTCTACAAATGGTGTTGGGGAAACTGGACAGCCTCAGGCAGAAGAATGAAACCAGACCATCACTCTCTTTTACCATGCACAAAACTAAACTGAAAATGTATTAAAGACCCAAATGTGAGACCTGAAACCATAAACATTCTAGAGGAGAGCACATGCATTAATCTCTGACTTCATCCATAGAAGTATGTTTCTAGGTCTGTCTCCTGAGACAAGGGAAATAAAAACAAAAATGAACTGTTGGGACAACATCAAAATAAAAATCTTCTGCACAGCAAAGGACACAATCAACAAAACGAAAAGGCGACCCACTGGATGGGAGAAGATATTCACACACAATGTATCCAATAAACGGTTAGTATCTAAAATCTATAAAGAACTTATCAACTCAACACCCCAAAAATGAATAATCCAATTAAAAAACGGGCAGAAGACGTGAACAGACGTTTCTTCAGAGGCAGCATCCAGATGACCAACAGACTCATGGAAAGATCCTCGACCTCACTCCTCATCAGGAAAATGTAAATCAAACGACAACGAGAAACCACCTCACACCTGTCAGAACGGCTAACATCAACGACACAAGAGACTAAAGGTGCTGACGAGGATGCGGAGAAAGGGGAACCCTCTTGTGCTGTGGGTGGGAATGCAAACTGGGGCAGCCACTGTGGAAAACAACATGAGGTTCCTCAAAAAATTAAAAATAGCGCTACCTTACGACCCAGCAATCACACTACAGGGTATTTACTCAAAGAACACAAAAACACTAATGCAAAGGGATACACGCACCCCGATGTTTACAGCAGCAGCAACACACACACACACACACACACACACTGGAATATTATTCAGCTCTTAAAAAAAGAATGGAATCGTGCCATTTGCAATGACATGGCTGGAGCAAGACAGGATTCTGCTGAGTGAGATGTTGGTCTGAGAAAGACAAATACCATATGATTTCACTCCTATGTGGAACTGAAGAAACAAAGAAAAAAAAGAAAAGAAATGAACCAAGAAACAAACTGCTGGCGACCAGGGGGAGGGGGGCGGGGGTGGGCAGGACAGGTGACGGGGACACAGGGGGGCGCCCGTCCTGATGAGCACTGGGCAGGGTCCAGAAGCGTTTAACCACCATATCGTACACCTGACACTAATATGACACTGTATGTGAACAGGAAATGAAATAAACACGTAAAAACCTCACCTCATCATCAGTTACGATGTCACCCCATCTCCACGTGGCCCCCGTCTATCCCCGTCCAGACCCTGTCTCCCTCCTCCGCTCATACACCCTCCGCTGCCCCTGCACTACTCTTCTGGGCCTGGCAGGTGCGGGGCAAGAGGCCCGCCAGATGCCACAGGTGTGCCCGGAGACAAGCTGGCACCGTGGTGCGCACGGCTGCGGGAGCGGAGAGAGGCGACAAGGCCGGAGGGGGGCCCCGGCTGGATACCCGCGGACGCTGACCGCCACACTACGAAAATGAGTCTCCACCTTGGGGCCACCCTCTCCCACCTGGGCTCCACGGAAGGTTTATGTCAAGGCTGTTTTCTCCTCGAATACATTCCAAGAAATACGCGTGTAGGGAAAATGTGAAATGCATCCGGCTAGTTGTTTTCTTCACCATGTGGTGTCACCTTTAGGAAACGGTATCCTCAGGGCACCTGGGTGGCTCTGTCAGTTAAATGTCTGACCTTGGCTCTGGTCATGACCTTGAGGTCCTTGATTGGTGCCCCATGTCAGGCTCTGTGCTCCATGGGGAGTCTGCTTCTCCCCCTCCCTCTGTCCTCTCCCTCGGCTTATGCTCACTCTCTCTCCAATAAATAAATAAAATCTTTAAAAAAATAAAAAAGAAAGAAATGGCATTCTCTATCCAAGACCGCTGGAAGTCATCTGGGAGCTGTGTGCTCACCACACGCAAACCGACCGTCACCTCGATGGGCACCTTCTGTTCGTGTTTATCCTGCAGAAGGTATCCTGTCTTGGGATTTTAGCACATATTCGTGATTTCATGCTGTGTGTGGCATGCTGAGCATTTAGGCTATCAAAACTCATTCCATCTGAATCTATGGTGGAAAAAAAAAGGGAGTTTTAAACAAAAAAAGCAGAGTTTTATGATTCATGGACTGTGAACACCAAGCCAAGAATCAGATCACCCAAGTGATGATTTCTGAGAAGCCATGTGGCGAGCTGCCCAAGTCGTAATGATTAATGAGTCCTGGGGTGGCTAATTCAGGGGAGCCCCGAATGAGGCTAGAGAAGTGGTCCGTGCGCTTCCTCATGCTCTTGTAATATGTCTGGGCACAGAGTTTGTTATGACACTGCGATGACAACAAAATACAGAAGACTCGATGCCAAACGTGAGATGAGAATGTGACTTGGCGACAGTACGCCCCATCACAGCAGACGCGATGTTCTTAAAGGACCGGAAAACACATGCTCCTAACCTTAAATGCTGGGCACTTGTGCACCCGTCTGTAGTAAAAATGGGGAGAACGCGGCGTGACTGCTAACGGGTCCTGGGCTTCTTGGAGGAGGGATCAACATGTTCTAAAATTAGATTGTGCTGATGGTTGCCCCAGTTCTGAATACAAAAAAAAAAAAAAAATCAGTGAATTGTATATTTTATAAAACGGTACTGTACTTGAGTCACGTCGCAATAAGACGGCTTTGGTGTGTGTGTGTGTTTTGCCTGAAGATCAACTGCGCGTGAGAAGGGGCAGAAAGAAGACCCAGTGACTGAGTTTTCAGGCTGGGGCGGGTGAGAGGAACCTGCAAGGTGCCGAGCCCGCCTGGCGTGCGGCCCACCCAGCAGAAACGCCAGAAGGCAGATGGGGGCCCTTTCCGGGGCAAGTACCTCGAGGAGCCCCCTGGGTCGATGACACCACACAGAGAGCCCACAGGGAGAAAGGAGGGGACAGATGACCAAAGCAGGGAGGCACCCAGCACAGCACCCAGCACAGGGGCAGGAAGAAACCCGAATGAGGGACTAACAAGATTTAAGAGTCCTCCATGGTCTCAGGGCCATTACAGGACACTTTCTCCCTGTCAGGGACAAGGCTGAAGAAGTGGAGGGGCTTCTGGACGAGTCAGGAGGAGCCGCGTCAGGGCCCTGGGGCAGGGAACGCTCGCCCTGCCTGTGCGACCTGGGGCCAGTCACCTCACTCTGAATCCCACCAGCCCAAGGGACTGTGTGCAAAACGCTTGTCGCGAACAGCAGCCTGGTGAAGGAAGGCTGTAAGATGCTAGTTATGGCAGAGATCCCACTGCAGGGAAGACCATCCCTTTCCCACCTTGGACAGCTCAAGTCGCCCGGACACAACTGAGCCGTCTCTCCTAAAAGCATCAAATTAAACAACAAAATCTTTAAGAAGAGTAACTGTGTGTGTTCATAATTTTAAAAAATTTTTTTGTCCAAGTTTAAAAGTCCGAGACTTGTTTTCCCCTCTACTGATGAATTAGCACTGGTTGCGGCTAATTGCTTTCGTGGTTCACCCTTTTAGGTTCCTGCACGGCCGCCAGGGGTTTTTTGTCCCAGTTGGAGAAGCCAAACCCTTGTTAAGGGCATGGCTACCGCTCTGAGTGCGGGTCTTAGGGGGAGAGAAGCTGTTTTTGTTTTCGTAGGACTTACTCTTGTTCAGAACGAAAAACGCGCCGTGTGAAGAGGCTGGTAACTTGCCAAGTCAAGTGCGGAAAATGTAAAACATGGAACTGAAGGTGCAGACACACCTCCAAAGGGCGCCCTGATGCCTTCGTTTACGCCATCAGCTGGCCTCTCGGGCTATTCGATTTTTTACGTATTACAGAAAACTTCAAAAATAAGTGGCAACTATAGAGTTGCCAGATTTGGCGTGCGTGTGCGTGCACAAACACACACACACACACGCACACAATACAGGATTTCTGGCTAAACTTAAATTTCATGTAAACCATGGACAGTTTTTACATTACTGAGCTATAATTCAGACACCACACAACTCCCCCTTGTGAAGGACGCGATTCTGTGAGTTTCAGTTTGCTCACCCAAGTGGCAGCGCCACCACTGTCTAACCTCAGAGCACTTTCAGCACCTCCTCCCAATCCCGCGCTCACCAGCGCTCACTCCCCCTACCCCTCCAGTAACCACCGGTGCTCGGTCTCCATCAATCTGCCTTCCCCGGACATTTCCCATAAATGCAGTCACACAGTTGGTGCGGGCCGCGTCTGGCCGTCCTCACCGAGCACAGCGTCTTCAAGGGTCACGCGTGTTGGGCGTGTCTCACTATCTCACCGGCTTCTGTGGGGGACATCAGTCGGCTGTACGGACACACTACACTTTGTCTCTCCGTCCTTCAGGAGATGGACATCTGTGTGGTTCCCACCTTTTGGCTCTTGTAAAGAATGCTGCTGTGAATTATTTGTGTCCTACCTCCACGTGGACGTGTGTTTTCTTGGCTCTTGGGTACGTCCGTAGGAGTGGAATTGCGGGGTCACAGGGCAGCTCTGGGGAGGGGCTGGAGCCTGGTTTCCAAGAGGCCGCACCACCCTGGGTCTGGTGACCACACCCCACGGTGACAGAATGTGTGCCTCCTCTGTGTTGCCACTACCTTCCTTGGTGGCTGCCGCCCAAGGAAGGAACCCGACCGCTTATTTCAAAGTCTTTTATTAACAGGAGAATTTTTTCATGCTTTGAGAAATACAGAAAACACAGAGAGGTGGGGTTTAGAGCGAGGCAAGAAAGGGCTTCAGTAAATAACGCAGCCAGTGGTTTTTACGTAAGGCAACCTCGGAAGACGCAAGCGAACCTGTAGACTGGGGGTGGGCCACACTTCAAGGCTAGGAAGATGTCCTTCTGGGTTCTGCTCTTTTCTGTCTGTCTAGAGTGTGACCTGGGCAGTTACGGCCCTGCATCCCTGTGCCCTGCTGTGGGGGGTGGCTTATAGGAGCCCCCAATCCACTGGGAGCACCTCCACTCTTCTTACCTTGCCTCTGCATCCTGCAGAGGCTTGAACTGCAAGGACAGCTCCAGATCCTTCTAGAACCTCTTTTGTACAGCTGGGAAAGCCCTGGCTGCTCCTAGCCACTCCTGGCCAGTGGTGTCTACCTGCAGGGGCCCAACAGTCTGACCTGGTACCCCCCGGCCCAGAGCCCGCGGCCCTCCTTTCCCCAGATCTCAGCCACTGTCCTCGCTTCTGGCATCTCATCCCAGCAAGGAGCATGTGGGACCACCCTCCCTACAGCCCACAGGAGCCACGTTCAGCAGAGTCATCTACGGACAGCCAGTCGACCACACCAAGCTTTGCAAGCCTTAGGAATCCGTTCTTGCCCCAGCCCCCTGCCTGGACCCTTGGTCCAGACCCCCAGGTGCAAAAAAGTTTGCTGCTCCCCCCAAGAGGTAAACATAGAATCATCCTAGGACCCGGCAACTCTAGGCACATACCCCAAAGAACTGAAAGCAGGGACTCACACAGAGGCTCGGACACTCCCGCTCACAGCGGCCTGGTTCACAACAGGCAGGAGGCCGAAACAGCCCACGTGTCCACCGACAGACAAGCGGGTAGACATGCAACGGGACAGTATTTAGGCATCAAGGGGATGACATTTTGATACACACGACAACACAGGTGAACCCTGAAAATAAAGCTAAGTGAGATACGCCAGCCACGGAAGGATAAAAACGGTATGGTTCCACTTCCGTGACCCAAACAGTCAAATGCAGAGAGACAGAAGGTAGAAGGTGATTATCAGGGGCTGGGGGGAGTGGGGGGGATGTTACGGCTCCGTGGGGACAGAGGTTCTGTTTGGGAAGATGAAGAGGACCTGGAAGTGGATGGTGGTGACAGGTGCACGGTGCTGTGAATGTTCTCGATGCCACCGAATTGCAAATGCATTTAGAAATCGTTAAAATGGAGAACTTGATGTTGCGAATATTTCACCACGAAAGCAGAGTGGCTGGAGAACTTGAACATCTCTCAAAATCTCTTGCTTTGGAGAAAACAAAACAACAACAAGAAAAGAAGGAGGAGGGGAGAAAACCTTATAGGCTTCAGAATTCCCACAAAACCCAGCCAATACTAGGGCTGCCAATATCAAGGACGCAGTATTAAGAGAAAAGATAAGGTTATAGAACAGTATCCTGCTCCGCTCCCATTCTTATAAATATGCATACTAATATCGATACATACTTACTTAACAAACATTTACCAGCAGCTACACGAGAGGGCTGAGCTGGGCACTAAAAACACCCCAGGAAATAAGCCTAAGGCATTGTCTCAGGATCCAGGGAGCTCCCTCCCTGTCTGTGTCGGGCCCGTGTGTGTGCAAGGGGACAAGTGTGGAAAGGTGACCATGCAGCCAGGGTGTTCTCTGGCAGGAGAGGGAACAGGCTCATAGAATGCATGCAATGCATGGTATCTGGCCAAGGGAGAGGCCCCTGTCTCTTGGTTCCCAAGCTTAAGGTCAAAGGCACAACCACGTGCACCAAACAAGACAGGGGTGAGAGGACCTCAGCCCCACCGCGGACAGAGGAAGAAAGGCAGGTACTCCCAAGAACTTTCTACAGCATGGTGTGAAACTTGCAAAGAGGGGAAAGCTTGTGGTAAGTGTTCCTGGAGTACACACGTGCCCCCCCCAAACACGTAATGATGATGATGAAGGGGGCAGGAGGAAGCTTCAGGGAAAATGGAAATGTTTACGGCATACACTGTAGTGACCGTTTCCTGGGTATGTACGTATCTGCAGACTCATTAAGCTGCATCCATTAAATATGTACAATCGTGTAGGTCAATTATACCTCAATAAAGTGATTTTTAAAAGTTTAGATGGGGGCGCATGGGTGGCTCAGTGGGTTAAAGCCTCTGCCTTGGGCTCAGGTCATGATCCCAGGGTCCTGGGATCGAGCCCTACATCGGGCTCTCTGCTCAGTGGGGAACCTGCTTCCCTTCCTCTCTCTCTGCCTGCTTCTCTGCCTACCTGTGATCTGTCTGCCAAATAAATAAATAAAATCTTAAAAAAAAAAAAGTTTAGATAGCCAGGGGACAGAGATGACAGAAGCTGGATGGTGATGTGGCACTGAGGGACCTGAGCCCACAAGGGGCCCTCTGAGAGCCCAGGTGCTTGGCTGGAGATCTCTAAACCAGGGGCTGCTCTGGAAAAAGCCAGAGCCCCCGTCTTGAGTTATCATCTGGGTTTGATTCTACCTCATGGTTAACCCGCTGGTTTCCAACCTCGTGACCAGGAAGTAATTTATTATTTGTGTCTTCCCTGCGGACCCCGTTTATTCAGAGTCTGGCCTTCTGGGTGGTATTTATGAAAGAGTAATTTGTTTTCTCTTTTCTTTATTGATCAAAGTCACAGCGAACTGCCAAACAGCTTTCTACCCGGCAGGACGTCAC
The DNA here is from genome assembly GCA_004024625.1 of Mellivora capensis. Lineage (NCBI taxonomy): Eukaryota > Metazoa > Chordata > Mammalia > Carnivora > Mustelidae > Mellivora > Mellivora capensis. The sequence goes on from PISX010005424.1 coordinate 59,053, forward strand.
CAAGGTGGCCCCAAGAACGGACAGGATTCCAGCCAAAGAAGCAGGAACGCTCGTTGCCAGCCTCAGCCGTCTGGGCACCCGACAGCGTGCCCTTTGTCTCGGGGCGAGAGCAGAACGGCGCGGACAGCCATGCCTGCTCTCCCAGGCCCCTGGGTGGGGCAGCTGGACGGCCGTTTCCCTTTGCGCCCAAGGCCAGTGCACGGGACACTGTGTGGGAGGCGCGAGCTCCGGGGGGTCTGCCTGTGGGGGAGGCAACAAGGTCCAGCGCGCACAGAAGGGAGAAGAGACACGTTCGGGATTTAAAGTTCGGGATTTCACGTTACGAGGCCGAGGCAGTGGGTATTTCGAGGAAGGAGAACTAGTAGTAAAAATAAGCCCACCAAGCTAGAGCTGCCTGAGTTCACTCGGACACGTGGAAAGAGGGCACCTCCCAAGCTCTATGCACACAGTACGTCTAAAATATTTGCTAAACTGAATTATTTGGCTTTGATGTAACATGGAAACCCCATCACTTGGGCCCAGCAAGGCAAAACAACCGTTGTTTCCCACCACTGTCAAGGGGCAGAAGTGTAGACTGGCTTGTCTGGTGCAAACACACAGGCCCCCAGATTGGACTCCTGTAGTCCCTGAGGGGCCCCCATGGGACAGCTGCCTACACCTGAGCCCTGCAGGAGAGCCAGCCTGGTCCCGGGTGGGCCACACGCTCTGTGGGGCAGCTCAGAGCAGGGATCCTGGGGAGCCCCTGCAGGAAACCTGGGGCCAGGAGCTGGCAGGGCGCTGGCACCCCGTGTCGCCCAGAGTCCAACTCTGGCCTTCTGTCTGCAGTCATCGGTGCCCTTCAAAAGTTAGACACCAGGCCCCAGGGACAGAGAGATGGATACGGTACCCATCCCCCCACCCACTGCCCTCGTCAGCAGGAGGAGCCAGCAGTGCCTGAGGGAGCAGGTGCGGGGCTCCGGGAAGGCGGTCACAGGTCTCTGCCAGGGATGCCCCAGGGCAATGTGATCCTGCTGGGAAAGGACCCTGTGCGCAGCATCCCCTCCAATGGAGTACCAGCCCCCCCTCCCCCCCCCGCCCCGTGGCAAGGGCTTATTTGAGGTTCTCCTCCAGGAACACTTTCTACACCTCACTTCCACAGTGTTGAGAACCATCTCTCCCTGGGGAGCCCCAGTGTGTACCTGCAGCCCAGGTGTCTGGGCGAGTTCAGCGCCTGCACCTCCCCTCCCTGCCAGCTCTCCCCTCGGCCCCAGCTCAGGGAGTCCCACCGTCAGGTCCTGCAGCGAGCCAGAAGCCCAGGAGCTCACGCCCCTCGCCACCAGGGCCCTCGGCCTCCTTGCACGCAGTGTCCTGGAGTGGGCCACTGGCGAGCTGAGCCAGCCTGCGACCGGCGGCATGGCACACAGTCTGAGGATGGCCGTCTCCGTGAGCCCAAAGATCTGTACTCTTCTGCCCAATATCGAGCACGTGGCAGAGATCCGGCAGGCACCTAGAGGAAGGAGTGCCTTTTTCTCAACTGCGCAGATGCGTTTGGGCTGGGAGCAGGAGGATCTCCTCCAGCTTCTGGGTGCAGAGCTCAGCCTGGGGCACAACTGGAGTGCCTGGCAGGTCACATCTGACCATGGGTGGGCTCGTCCATTTACCCATGTGCTGTACAAAAATGTGCTCTGTGTCCGGGACATTAAAAAAAGACTGGGAAACGCCAACCTTGGTTCTAACAGTCTCTGTGTCTGGATCCTTTCTGTCAGGACACACACAAGCTCAGGTTTCTCCCATTTCGACCCGACCTGGGAGTCGGCCTGCCTGCCCCACCCAACATGCCCTCCTGCCTGCCGGCACCTGCTCAGGGAAGCACCACCATGCTGCTTGGGGGTACAGGAGCAGGGACGCCCATAGGGAGGTCAGCCCATAACGGGGTCGCTCTAGAGCAGCCAGCTCCCTTCGGAACTGGGTCATCACTCCTGCACCTGAGGCCCCTGCCCCTCCATACATAAACACACATGACCAGGGTAACAATTCAGTTCTCCAACCCTTCCAACAAGGAGGCTTCATGGATCAGACGGACCTCAGATTCCAGCATGACTCACAGAAAGGTCAACCAGAAATTAAATGGAATGCCCAGCACCAGGAAGAGTTAGGTCAGTAAGTGAACACAAGAGTACTGTGTAACCACCCAAGAAAGAGAACATTATTAGAACTAGACAAACATTGTTCCCTGCAGAGCCAAGAAATGGGCCGGGATCCTATTTCTTTCTGGACCTTTCCAATGCCAGAGCCAAGTGCTCCTCAAAGACAAAGGCTTCTGGCATTGAGGTCAGAGAGAAGCTTCTCTTTAGTGCCCTCCCAACTGTTCAAAAAGCAGGAAATACAGGGACACCGGCTAGCTCAACGGTACTGCAGTGATGCTTGATCTTGGAGCCATGAGTTCAAGCCCCATGTTGGACACAGAGTTTACTTTAAAAAATAAAGATAAAAAAATAAAAGTAGGTGGGATCCTAGCGCCTCTCATATTTGGAATAGGATGTGCCTGGGAATGTTCTTATTTTTTTGTGTTTTTCCTTTGCCTTCTTTCTCCGACTGAGAAAAAGAAACGCAGCCCAGCCCTCACCCAGCCTAGTGTCTCCCAGCTTCTTGTCTGTTCTGTCTGTCATCTGGAATCCGCTCCAGTTTCTGTCCCGAAGACGTCATTCTTGGAACCAGTGACTCTCAGTTCTAAGTGGCACTGGGGGGCCCGCTCATGGCCGTCCGTCTGGGACTGCTTTACTTTAGACTCCTGGAAGACACGGCTCCTCTGCGTGCCCCCACCTGTCTCCTTCAGTTCCCCACCCCTGTCTTACTGCTGTGGACCCTCGAAGCGAGTGGGAGGTAGCCGTTAAGGATCCGAATATTTGTAACCACCTTTTCGTGTTTCCTAGGGCCACGGCATTGAATCTGTGCTGACTTGGGGGCTTGAAACAAGAGGTCTGGACTCTCACAGAGCAGAGGCCAGAAGCACAACGTCCTTGCCCCACGGAGCCAGGAGCGCTGCGCCCCCTCCAGAGGCTCTGGGGGAGACTCGGTGTCTGGCGACCTGACTGCAAAGCCAGCAGCTAGGCATCTTCAAGCCACTCTTCCTGCTGAGGGCCTGACGTCCCCTCTGTCTTCTGCCTCGGTCCCATCGGGACACCTGTAATTGCACGTAGGGCCTGCGGGCATCGTTCAGGAGAAGCTCCCCATCCCAAGGCCCTTGCTTTAACCACACCAGAGACCTTTTATCACACGCGGTCACGTTTGCTGGGTGCAGAGGTCTGGGGCTGAACAGCTAAGGGGGCACGTTTCAGTTGCCCACACTGGACAGGAATTTTTTTCAATGGCTGACAAATGGGTTTCCCTCCGAGCCTTGCTTTACTACCGTCCCGATCCCTCGTATCAGATGAGCAGCTCATTTTGCTGGTTCCTCCTCTTCCAGACTCCTCGGTGCTCCAAGCTGATCCTGTCCTTGCTGATCACACTCATTCCACAGCTTCCAATGCCTCCCACCCACGCTGGGTCCCTGCCAGACCAGCGCGACTTTATTCTACAATGCCGACCCCTCCCCCCACCTCACCTCACCTCTGCCAGTATGTTCACGTGCCCTCAGTTTCTCCTAATACATGCAGCGCCCCTGGGAGCTTCCATCGAAGTTCCAGCTTCTGGCCCCACTTCTCAGGCCTGCCTGGGGCTGGACCTGTGGGCTGGGTCAGGAGGCTCACCGGTGGGCCGCAGGGCAGACTGCCCACCCCGCACATGCCCCTGCAGCCCCTCTGCCGCACTCTGGGCTCCTGGGACACATCGGTGGCCTCACCATTTCCCTGCCTGCTCTCCTGCATCTGGGGATTTGCAGCAATCTCCCCGCTGCTGCTACTCCCCTGGGAACGCAGTTCCCCTTGTCGTCCTAGGGTTATGTGATCGCATTACCAGCAGGCTGATGGTTCCAGGGAGGGAAGGCGCAAGAACGCACCTGCTCAGAGTCCCCCACCTCCGCCCTGGTTGCTCTCATCCATTTTTCAGTGACAAAGTGCCTATGCTGAGCAGCAGGCACTCTATCCTGAGGCTCCTCTTGGTGAGAGCGGGGCAGGCAGGTTGGCAGGGCCCAGACTTACAGCCCACCCGGTCCCACCCCTGACGCCCGAGGACCCCCCTTGTCCAAGCACCGCTGCTCAGGGCCCAGACCTGGGCGCACGCCTGCTCGGGAAATAGCAAACTAAATGTGGGTTTCCTCTTTCCAGGATTTTGTTTAAAGAGCAAAGGACTTCTGTGGCCTTCCCCCAAAATGCCGATCGCATGTGCTGAGGCAGTAAATGAAAAGCACGGACAACTCTACATTGAGAACATCTTCCTCCGGTTCCATCAGTCTGAGAGAACCTTTTTACTCAAAAGCAAAGCCTGCGTGATACCTCCCGGCTGTACAGAGGCTCCGGTTTAAAAATAAACACAGGCGTTTGAAGGACCACAAAAATAGTCTTGTGCCCACAGCGCCCCAGAGCCTTACAACCCAGGGCATACACCGGCTCGGAAGGAGCGAGAGGCCACGGTCCACGGAAAGTTAGCCCTTGTGGACCGCAAACGGGTGACATGAGTTGAAGGGAGCCTTTTCTGTGCCTGATCCCCTGTACAACAGCGAGTCAGCTGCACTCTGTTCAACCTCAGATGTCCGCCTTGTCCAGCTAGCCACACCCGGGCTCTGAAGACAGCCCCCCACCCCGAGCCGAAATGCAAGACCCTCACCCAGCCTTTGTCTCCACCTGACTTCGTGGTCTCCTCCCCAGCAATACCCCCAGTCTTCACCGAACAGAAGTCCCTGCTCGCCCCATTCCGATGCTTTCAGGAAAGCTGTGCCCTCCTCCGGGAAAGCCTCTCGCTCAGGCCCACCCTCCACCACTCAGAGTCCTGCAGTGTTCAAGGTGAAGGGCAGCCAAGACCGCTCTTCCGTCCCAGGCACCTGGTTCCACCACCAGTCGGCGATCTCTCCCCAAAGCCCGGCTCTCCATACCGCCTTCGTGGCCCCCCTCCTCTGCCTTGTCCTTGCGTACCGTGAGAGTCCTATGCCCCCACACTGGGGTGTAAGCCCCCTGGGGGCAGGGGTTAGTCTTCATCTCCAAAGCTCCCAGGGGGCCTTGATGGAGGACATGCTCCAAGCTGACGCCGGAAGCTTTGACTGGAGTAGCAGAGAGCCCAGGGTGACAAGGGGCCCGCTGATGGGTTCCGCGCAGTTCCGCCGGGCGAGCAAGTGAGCAGACCCTTGTGGGAGCGTGGGGGAGACTCTCTACTACCGAGCTGCCCGGGGACGCGCTCTCCCAGGGTGTGCACACACAGGTGGCCCACCCAGACGTCCTGACCCTCCCAGCACCAGGCGGCACCGGGACAGGGAAAGGCTCGGCTTCTGGCTTTCCCACTAGCCTCCTCCTCCCTCTACCCTGCTGGGCTGCATGAGTGACCTTTCCCCACGAGCCCGGCCTGGCCTGAAGGCACAACCCTGCCATGGGGAGCTCGAGGGCCACGCACTGCCTCTTCTGGGCCGTGCCACAGCCGAGGTAAACATGCCTCGACAAAGGGCAGAGAGAGTAGGGTGCACAGAGACGGAGCAGCAGGGCAGGGCGCCAACACCATCCTCAGGTTTGGGGGGACAAGGGATAGAGTACCGGCGGGTCTGCAATGGAGAGAAATAAAAGCCTTCCGGAAGAGTGACATGTGTTCCCGTCCCTCCGTGGAAGGCTCTGGAGGCTGTGTGGGCTGCAGGGTCTGACGCATCAAACATGGGACTGCAGTACTGGGTCTTCTACCGTTCCTTCCCTCTTTCGGAAAAGGTCTGACACTGGGCTTTCTGCGGAGAGAGTCAGCCAGCAGGTGCTAGACAGCTGGGGCCTGTGTGTGTGGCCCAGAGTCTGGCCCCGGAACAGCCCCAGCCCCAGCATGCTCCCCCGCACCAAGGACACATCGCCCCTCTCCTCCAAAGGGCCAGATGGCCATGTGTAGATTTCTCCCCACTCCATTTTTATCTTCTCCAAGATTTGCGGGTTTCTGCGCACATTTCCATCACGGGTGACATTCACGCTCCCTTCTGTATCTGTTTTCTCAACAGGAAATGCCTTTCCGTGGTCTTTCCGTGCCAGCCCCCCTACCCGTCCCAGCAGTCCCTCCGAAAAGGTCCTTCCTGGAGGTTTTAGCACGAGTGGGTCCGCAGCTGTGTGCTGCCATCCTGCTGGGCCCTGACATCCGTCTCTCACCTGATTTTCCCACCAACCTTTTGAGAGATCAGCATCCAAGTCTCCATTTCACGGAGGAAAACAGAAAGGAGAAAAAAGATAAAGTGATGTGCCCAAGGTCACAGCCGTTAAGTGACAGTCACCTAAGCCGCCTGAGCCCAACACACAGTGCTTCGGGCGCCCTTCACGCAGGTCCATTCCTCAGGCCCTCAGAGATGTCCCACACCTGCGCTCTACCACGCCCCACCAGCCCACCTCGGCAGCTCTCCCCTCTCCCATCACCAAGGGCAGGCCAAGGCTCTCGTGAGGAGTTTGTGGGTCCCAGAGTAAACCGGCTCACCCTTACCCATCTCTCACATAGGCTGTCTTCCTGTAGCATCCCCGCAGCTCTTCCCCACGTCCCAAAAGTCAGCGGAGAGTCCGGAAAATTCTACCTGAGTTCCCCAAACCTTCAAGCTCCTGCACAAGGACTCATGGCTCTGAATGGTGCCTCTCAGCCCTGTTTGGACCATGTTGATAGACGGACCACTAGGTCAGTAAGATGGGACTCCGCTGGTGTTTCAACAGCCCGTCTCCTGGGTGGCCACAGAAAACCTTACTCTGGCCCCCAGGATCTCTCTGCAGCCTCCAACTACCAAAAGAGTTCTCCTCTTCCTGCACACCAAACAAATACCTTTGGGAAACCCCCTCTTCTCCCCCTCCATGCCCCCACTGGACCCCACACACATGAAGCAGGCCTCCTCCTGAGTGCAGCCCTAGAAACTTCCTGTTTCCTCCTGACTACTCTGGACCCCCCCACCTGTCACCCTCTCAAATGGAGCCCCTCAGGGAAGCTAAGATGCTGTGCCCAATTCTAATGTGTGGTTCCCCCCCACCCCCCCCCACACACCACTGAGCGATTCTCTAAGACAACAGCAGGGCGTCCTACAATGCAACTCGGTCCTCACCCCGTCGGCCTGGAGCCAGCGTCGGGTACCGGGTTCCGCCGGCTCAGGGCCCCGTCCCCCAGGCTGCCCCCTCGCTCCTGCTTCTGACACCTGCTGCCAGGCCGGGCTGTTCCCAGCTAGACACCCGAGGTTCCCTCCTTGGGCTCAATTCATCTACTAGAGCGGCTCACAGAGCTCAGAGAAACGCTGTATTTATGAGCTCCCCGGTTTATTATGAAAGGATGGAACTCGGGAACAGCCGGACGGGGTATGGGGACCGGACCGGGTGTGAGGCTTCCACGCCCTCTGAGCGCGCTGTCCTCCCCGAATCTCCTCGTGTTCACCGACCCAGAAGCTCTACAACCTGTCCTTTTGGAGTTTATGGAAACTTCATTACGTAGGCATAATTGATTAAAACACTGGCTACTGGCAACTGATTCAAACTCCAGCCCCTCTCCCCTCCACAGAGGAGGCTGGGGCTGAATGTTCCATCTTCTAATCACAGGGCTGGCATCCCAGGCAACCAGCCCCCTTCCTCAGGTGCCTTCCTCATTAACATAACAAAAGACACCTTTCTGGCTCAGGTTCCAGAGGTTTTGGGAGCTCTGTGCCAGGAATGGCAAGAGGACCAAATATGTATTGATTTTAAAATCCGGCACCCAGCAGCCATCCCCAGGCCACCCATCCCAGGCTGATCCCCCCACCTGCCCTATAACTCCCCTTCTGAGCCCTTCCCATGGCTGGACCACAAGTTCCTCCCCGCCCCTCCAGACAACTCCCTTCCCTCCCCCCCCCACCCCGCCCAAAACTCCCTAGCTTTCAATCACTTGTCATCAGACCATCATCCACTACCCCTCACTGCTGCCATCAACCAGCAACCCCCATATCACGCCCCCTTATTTCTCGATGATTTTAGCTCCCGGGCCACAGTCCCTCCCTCCTACATGACTCCAGTCTTGATTCTCAGTCATTTCAATACACAACAGGGATGATCCTCCCTCCGCCCCCAGGTGCTCACACTTCTCTCTCTCCCTGCAGGCCTCCACCCCTCTGTCATAACCTGCCATTGATTTTTAACTCCAACCTAGCCATAATTTTCATGTCCCCCTCTGCAACTGACTCCCCCGTACTTCCAATCACCTTTACCTGCCTGTTTCCCACAGCACTTACCCCCTTCCAAAATGCCACAGAGGGGGAGCGCAATATGCCCCCCCAAATACACCACTGTGGCACACTGATCGTTTTGCATTAAAGCTAGTTTAGAAACAGCAGGTGCAAGAATGAGACTCTGACTCCCCTCTGTCCCCCTGAAAGCAGGAGGTAAATCATTCCATGAGAAGGAATCTTTCCTGGACCAGGAGGACAGAGAGCATGCTTATCACCAGAGACAGGGAATCCAAGGCTGAGAAAGTTGTACAACCAACCCCTGTTACCCCCTCACTAACTGAGCTTACCAAGCCCAAACCTGTCTCTCCAATTCTTCGCAAGTTATCTTGGGGGCTCCCCTAGCAATTAAACTTTTCTCTCATTTATCTGTTCTGTGTGCATTTAATTATCAGACTGGCCAAAGAACCGAAAAGGGAGGAGAGGGAAAGTTTTCCTCCTCTACACTCTGAAAGTTACTTACTTGTTACATTTTAATTTGTTGTGTGTCATTTGCATGTAAGCTTCATGAAGGCAGGGATTCTGATATCCCCAATACACAAAGAGCTCCCAGTGCAAATACAGATGCTCAACAAATACTTGTTGAATGAATGAGTGAATTATAATCAACATCCAGTTTCCCGGAAGCTCCACAAGGACAGGGCCAGATCTGTCTTTGTCATCCCTGGAGGTGACTCAGTAAATAGGGCTTAACGGAGGATGCGGAGGAGCAGAGATAGAGCGTCAGATGCTCAGATGCGCCCGGCTGGGCTCACTCCCCTCCAGGGGTTTCCGCCTCTGCCATGCAAACATGTGATCCTACCGACAAGGTAACTGATGTTACCTGTTACCAACCACGTGGAAATTTTCATTCCGAAAACAGATGACCTAGAAGACCCTCAACCGTGAACTTCTTCCAGCCAAAAACATGCAACAAGGTCCCATCCTGGTTTCTGATCATTCGAGCCTGTGACTTCCTCTTCTAACCGTGCCCATCATTCACCAGGTTAGTTTAGCTGTTGGTGGGTAAGAGACATGCCCCAGGGAAGGGGACATATAAATAAACCAAAAAAAATTTTTTTTAAGATTTTATTTATTTATTTGACAGACAGAGATCACAAGTAGGCAGAGTGGTAGGCAGAGAGAGAGGGGGAAGCAGGCTCCCCGCTAAGCAGAGAGCCCGATGCAGGGCTCGAACCCAGGACCCTGAGATCATGACCTGGCCAAAGGCAGAGGCTTTAACCCACTGAGCCACCCAGGTGCCCCTAAACCAAACAATTTTTATAAGAGTCATGGAGAGCACCAAATTTCACTGCTTCAGTCTCAGTCTGATCCCTTACCTAGGATGAAGGGGCTTGAAACCCCACCTTCTACAGAGATAAAATCTGGCTTGATTGGCAAATCGCTCCTGAAAACTGCATCACAAAGGCGCCTTCCCACGTTTCCACTCAGGTTCCTAACGGGCAAGTCCTTCTGTTGCAGCCGGGAGATCCCCAGCTACAAGATGTAGCCAGAACACACAACGGGACGGGACAGGACAGGATAGGACGGGAAAGAAAGGAAAAGAAAAGAAAAGGAGGAAGGGAAGGGAAAAGAAAAAGAGCTCTCGTGCGTCTGTGAGGCAAACAATGCAGGCAACCACCTCAAGTGTGAAACACTGACAAGAATGACGGGTCCTGAGTCTTTGCCAAGAAGAGGGAGGGGAACCAGGGCTGTGGAGAGCTCACAGCCCTGCTCCTGTCAAGACTAATAATGGCTGTCACTGATCAGATGCAGACCCAGACCAACAGGCCTGCTTATCGGAGATTCAGATCCCTACTTTGTGATCTGAGTAACGTCCCCGTAGTCGTGATCACAACGTACAGCTCAAGACTGAAGAACGGCGTCACTCTGAGACCCTCCACCGGGATCTGACAGAAAGGACCCCTGGGGAACCTGGAGACAAGCATGAGGAAGGAAACACAGCAGGTGGTTCTGGGCAGAAGACACCTGTGGACGGCTCAGACAGATGTGTGACAGCTGTGCGCACATCAGAGCACACCCCTGCTTCGAACCCCTCTTTTAAAGGGGGACTGACAGAACCCCCCGGAGGTACGTCTTTCTCAATGACAGTTTAGAGCGCAAGGTGTACTCTTGAAACAAAGGTCGTTTTTCTCATGGAACTGTAGAAGCCTTGCAGAGTGTGAACCCCAGAGCGGGACAACATCGGTAACGGCCGCCAGCCCGTCTGTGTCCTGGACGCATCACCCTAACCGAGGAACTCACCCTCTCGGAACGCCCGCCCGTTCCTCCTCGGTAAATCAGAATAGTTAGAGGAAAGGGTACATATCCATAATCGATACACGGCAGTTCCCTTCCCTCGGCTCAGCTCACTCTTCTACAGGAACAGCGCAAGACCGCGTAGCGACCATCTGGCATGACCCTCTCTCCGGCACCTGCAGTGCTGGGGCCCCAGGGATAAGGATCCCGGGTCATCGCAGAACGCGCATCTGGGCAGGGGGCCGGGAAATGATGGGTCTGGTCGGAGAGACCACCAGGGCTCGGGCGGGAGGGTTTCTTACCAGAAGATAAAGTAGCCTTCTCTTCCCTATACACATTCTCCAGAAATTTCTACCAAGTACGTACAGAAATCAGTGCCAATACTATAGCGGTTGCGAGGATACGGACTTGGCCTCAGGCCACTGTCCTCACTCGTGGGCAGTCACGTGGCCACGAGGGGACAAACAAGGCCAACTGTGAGTTTGCAAGGCTAATGCAAACACTGATGGAGGCAGCCTCCCAGAGGAAAGCTTGCATTCTAGCACATTCCACCTTTCTCCTCTTTCGTGACATTTCCCGGGTTGCGCCAATTTCACCAAGTGCTTGAAAGGCAGTTGAGGCCGCATCGATTTTCCTGAGGATAACCTCCTTGGGCACCCACCCAAGCTCTCCGCTTGCGGAAGAGGCCCCCAGAGACTACGGTGTGACCCTACCGGGGTGATGCCCCAATCTTGGTATACTCTACTTAATTATTTAAGGAATGAGACATTGTTTCCTTTGTGGGCAACATTTTCAGAACATTTAAAATTCATGGGAGAAGCCAAGGAGTGGCTTTTTTTAGCTCCCTCCCTTAAAGCAAGTGATATGGCTTTCAATCAGACTGTGGGATTCCAATTCTAGTCTTCCAGAATATTCCAACCTTGGTTAGGCATGTCTACTTTTAGAAAAAAAGACTGAGAGAAAACAAAACATTAAATACAAAAAAAAAAAAAAAAAAAAGAGGAAGTTCTGACAGAGCCAAACTCGATTAATCATCACTTTTGTCTCATGGGAGTCACTTACTTTTAAATTTAGTGGATCTGACTCTGTTGGTGCCAAAGTAAGGTAGGAGCCCAATCATCCCTCGAGCACACTGGGAGCCCCCCCAAGAGAGAAAGCTGTGCTCAACTCCAGCCCACGAGCCCCCCCAGCTCCAGGGGGTGGAAGGGAGCCCTGTGCCACATACCACGGAGGTGGGCGACAGAGGGCCCGTGAATGAGATGCATGGAGGAGCAAAGGAACCTACTTCCCCCATCCCGGCGGAGTCAGCTGAGGCCCCGCTCCCCAAGACGGTATTTAGTTCTCCAGAAGGGCAGGCAGGTTTCCCAGGACGCCTGGAGCCCAGAGCTGCACACCTGAGCACCTGCGGGCGCTTCGTCTCGGAGCCGCTCTCCCTGGGAGCAGAAGGTTTACATCTCAGAACAAGAGCAACTGGACAGAGTTCCTGCCGGCGTCGCAGGGCCCCCTGGTTCTGCCCTGCGCGTACCCTACCTGTGACAGGTGCTTGCAGGATCCCTCAGACGCCCACAAAGCCAAACCCGGGCTCCCTGTGCCTCCCTCCCCCTGACTCAGGTTGGCCCAGTGGAGTCCACACACCATGAGCACCCCCACACCCAGGGACAGCTGGTGGCCTGCATGGAAACCCCTCCTCCCTCCCCCACCTGCTCCTCCGGACCCCAGCACCCCTTCTCCAGCTAAATGCACCCCCAAGTTTTTTCAACAGTGGTGCTAATCCCATCTGGGTCAGAGACCCCTTTGAAAATCTGATAAACACAATGGGTGTCTCCCCAGAAAAGCACTTGCATAGGGTGCCCCATGCAGTTTGGGGGAGGGACGTTCACAGACCCTTGAATGGCAGAGAAACCACTCGTTGAGACCCCCTCCTCCAAACCATCCTCCCAGAGTTGGGGGGGGGGGGGTTGCTCGGCTGGCTCAGTCAGGGGGGCCTGCGACTCTCGATCTCAGGGTAGTGAGTTCGAGCCGCATGTTGGAGGTAGAGATTAATTCAATATTAAAAAAACGAAAGCAGGGATGCCTGGGTGGCTCAGTTGGTTAAGCGACTGCCTTCGGCTCAGGTCATGATCCTGGAGTCCCAGGATCGAGTCCCACATCGGGCTCCCTGCTCAGCAGGGAGTCTGCTTCTCCCTCTGACCCTCCCCCTTCTCATGCCCTGTCTCTCTCATTCTCTCTCTCTCAAATAAATAAAATCTTAAAAAAAAAAAAAAAAAAAGCAAAACAAGACTAAACAAAGAAAAAACCACGCCACCCTCACAGAATGTGTCCAGACCCCTCCCGCTCTGCTGTCCCTCCTCCCACCCATCTCCTTCTTTATCGTAGCTACTATAGGCTACCACCAAGGTCTTCGACGTCTCTGTGGCCGCTTGGGACGGACACATCACCAGGGCTGGCTCACACGGATCTCACCTTCAACTAGAAGGCCCTGAGTCTCTCACACTCCCGGAAAGATCTGCCCATCAGCACACCCCAAGACGTGAACCCTTCCCACCCCTTCCTGGTCCCAGGCCTCTCTCCGGCTCCAGGCTCCTCCCTACGCCGTCCACCCCTCCAGGGACTCGCTGACACCCAGCAGAGACCCCCCGACACCAGCAGCTCTGCCGGGGTGTTCCTTTCATGGTCACGCCTTCTCTGAAACCAGGTTGGTCCGTGAGGACCGCGCACAGCTCTGCTCCTCTCCCCTTGCCTGCAGGCAGAGCCCCCGCGGAGACAGAGGATGGTGTCTTTGCGGCCCGGGCAGGTGGCTCTTGCCATACCCGTGGAGGCGAGGCCATCCCAGCCCCCTGCCTTCTGCCCATGCTCACCTCTAAGTCATTTCCTGCCACCAATCAGGGGCTTCAGCTCTGGGCCTGGCTTTGCTCTCCGCCTACCTCCCGTCATGGTCACCATGCACCTGGATACCCCCCAACGCCCTGAACTCAGTTCTTATCCTCCACTACGATGCCTTCTTCCCTGTACCCCTCGGGGCACTCTCCCACAGCCATGCGCGGGACCCCTTGTCTCCAGAAAGCAGCCCCCCCAGAATGTGACCTTCGGGTCCCTGACTTCCTGCCCACACGGCCCATCCTTCCAGCCTCCACTAACCTACTTGCTCTCCACCAGCCACCTCCTAGCTTCCCTCTCCTCCGAGGCTCCTACCCAGCCCATAGGCCTGTCACTGCTGCCAGCCCCGTGTGAATATCCTACTTCTCCGGCCTGGGGAAACCCCAGCCAGCTGCACCCTGCCATCTGCCCCTTCCAGGCCCACACCCAAGCCACTGGGCGACACCGCAAAACTGGGCGGACAAGTTTTACTCTAAATTCATGTTCTCTGACCTCAAACCGTCATTGCGCAGTGGCCCACAAGCTTAAGGTTCCCTACCAGGCTTGCCACCCACCCCCAGACAATTCATGCCTCCTTCTGCTCCAACTACCCGCACCTGCCCTCCACCCTGGCTCTCGGCTCATGACCCTGCCGCCTACTTCTTGGAGAAAACAGGAGCCATGACCAGAGCTCACGCACCTTCCACCACACCCAAACCTGCCTGTATCTGCCCCTGCTGGGGCCTCCTCCCATGACAGGTGCCTCCCACCCCACTCCAAGGGACGCCCCTTCCTCTGGGACTGAACCCCAGCTCTGGCATCCCCTGTGGGCCTCCGCTCCTCCGCCACGCACCTCCTCTTAGGCGGCATCCGTGTCCGCACCCATGGGCGGCGGGGTCTTCCCATCTTGGATACACCTTCCCTTCACCAGCAGCTTCTCCCATTTTTGTCCTATTCTCTGCTCCCTCTCTGCTGCCCAGGCTCCCTGCATTTTCAACCACGTAGCCCCCGGTTCCACCACACCACTGACCCAGCTCAGGTGAGGGTCGCCAGCAGGTGCCGCTGCCCCCCGGTCGGAGGCCACCTCCCAGAAGTGCAACACGGATACCCAAGCCCTTCCCCAAGACACTTCTCCATCGGCCACCCTGATGCCATCAGCCCAGTTCCTCCTCCCTCCCTGCCACTCCTCCCCCCTCTTCTGGGCTGGCTCCTTGTCCTGTACCATGGTGGAGACAGGTGCTCCAGGCTCGACCCCCAGCCCTCTCCTCCTCTGCCCACCCTCTCTCCATCACCATCCTGCCCGATCTCCAGTCTGACTTCTGCTGAGCCCCACATCCACAGAATTAACTGTCACTCCACTCACTGCCTCAAGCCTGACATGCGGATCCTTGACCTTGACTCCCCAGCCCTGCTCCTGACCTGCAGCTTCCCCATATCTACTGGGCGCTTACGCCAGAAACCAAAGGAGTCCTCCTCTTTCTTCCCTTACCCCACATCTAGTCCCTCTGAGAGCCCTGGTGAACCCATCTCCAAGCTCCATGGAATCCGCCCATTCACCTCCCTCTCCTCTGTGACCTTCTTAGCCGCAGACAGCATCCTCCGTCCCCCGGAGCCCAGGAACCTTGCCCCTGCCCCAGTCCTTGTCCTCTTCCTCTCCAGTCGCCACAGAGCACAGGAGTAATCTTCCTAAAAACTTAAGGAGTGCGTCACGTCTCTGGTGAAACCTTCAATTTTCCTGATTTCAATTTCTCCAACATTCTAGGCAGCTCCTTCCCACTCTGTATGTCTCCTCCTCCCTCTCCCTGGAGTGTTCTGTCCATTCTTCACACGAGGTAGTGGCTTAAAGGTCCCATCTTCGGAGAGGCATCTCCGAGCCTCACATCCTCAAGTCCGTCTCGGGCTCTGCCTCGTTCCCTCACAGCACTGAGCCCGACTCGCAGGTCGTTTTGTTTGTGAATCTATTCACAATCGGGTCTAGGGCGGAGACACGTGGAATGTGTCTCCTTCGCTAAAATGTTAATCCCACAGTAAGAGGGACCGTGTCTGATTACTCGTTAGGGATTACATATTGAAAACCATGGTATCTTGGATATGCTGGCTTCAGATACATTAAAACTGATTTCACCTGTTGCTTTTTGCTTTTTGAATGTGGACGTTAGAGCATGAAAAATTCCATATGGGGCACTGGTATTTCCATAGGACTGGCGGGTCCGGTTGTCAAGGATGGGGGAGAGGCAGATGATGACAGGTCGACAGAACACTGTGTTAGAATGAAACGTGTCAGGTGATAAGCAATACACAGGGGCCTGGGCCAAGTCCTCAGGGTCCACCAGAGGACAGACGGGTCAGGCTAGGCGACAGCAGGCTTGAAATGCCACACGAATGAGGCTGAAGCCACAGATGGTTGCCATGAGCTGGACGCCTCACCCGTAGCTTCCATCGGTTATTCAACACGTGTGCACGTGTGAAGACCAACACTGGGAAGACAGAAGACGTGTTTCAACATGGTCGGACAGCAAGTGTCCTAACGCCCATGCGAGCTCTAGTGGCTTCCCAGGCCTCTGTGAATGAACACACAGTCTGGATATTCTTGTGTGCGTGATGCTCAATGCTCCCCACACCTCCTCCCCCTTCTTAAAGAATTAGGCTCATGTAGAGAGACAAGGCTTTGTTGTGACTTGGTCTCTCTGGCCAGCTCAACTTTGGGCCGTCGTGAGACTCCCTGAGTGGGGCTGAGTTGGGGGGCGAAGACAGAAGCAACCAGCCCACCTTCCACGAGACACCTGCTCAGCCCGACAGGGGTGGGGGCCCCAGTGAGCAGCCACCACCCCGCCCCTGCCCTCCAGCCTCCAGCTCACCCTGCAGGTCAGCAAGCAATGTTCATCCCTCCCAGAGATTATCTGCTCCCGTGGAGCAAGGAGATCCACTTCTCACAGAGGTTAAACTTACAGATCTCATTACTCAAAGAGGGCATGCTGGCAAGAATGTCAATGCATTTTTGAGAGAGGGTCTGGAAGAATTATTAAAACAGAACACTGACTCGCCACTCGGAGGAGCAAGGGCAGAAAGGGGACTAATGGGGATGAAGCAGGCTCGCTCTCCTCCCACACGGTGAACCCCAGCTGCGGGGGGCACAGCACTCGGGGTCCAGCCCACCCCATCTCTGCACGCCCTCCGTCAGGGTCTGGAACCGCCTGCCTGCTCCTGTCCCATGCTGGCGAGTTCTGAGCTGTGGCGACTGGTCCCCTCACAGACTCCAGCTCTTGGGGCTCCAGCTGGGCCCTCAAGGTTACTCACAGGGTGTATCTGCCCCCAGCTAACTCCCTGCCCCAACCTCCACAACCAGATGCACCATTTATTTCTTCCTGACCTATCCCTGGTCCTCTGATCAGTTCTTTAGCTCACGCTGAGAAGGAAAAATCCCAGCCCACCCAGCTCCTCGCGCCCCTTCTTGCCACAGGCTCAGAACGCCTCCCTCCCTACGCCACCCCACCAGGTCTCCATCTCCGAGGACTGCCCTCCAGCCCCTCTGGAGGCGCTGGCCTCTCACTCTCTCTAGTATCTTCAGTCTCCTTTCCTTTGCTCTCAGCTCCCGACGTGCTCAATTTATGAGATGAAGTCAACCCTCCTTCCACCCGCTCACCTTCCTCTTCAGCCAGACTGTCTCCTCCTCAACACATACCCACTCCCTGACAGGCCTTAAGTGGATTGGAGCTTTACCCTGGACTAGAGGTCCCCTTAAAATCCACCCGTGCCCCAACACCTGCCCCACACTGTGGTATTTGGGGTGTACCTTGGTCCCTACCTTTCTCCAAGGCCTTGGCTCCAGGAGCAGCCGTGCTCTCTGCCTCCTCTCCTCTGGCCTCTGTCTCATCCACTGACTTCTTCCCAATCCCTTCAACCGTTATCCAGAACTACACTGTCATCTTCCGGACCCGTCCTCTCCTTGGGAGACGGAATCCAGAGGAGACGTCTCCCAAATCCGTTCCTCTAGCTCTCTCCTGAATGCTGAGTGCCAGAGCTGAATTTCCACCTACAGAGGCCACTCCATGCAAGATCCACCCCAGACAGAAATTCATCATAACCACCTAAAACTAAGGTCTCCCAACTGCCCCCCCCCCAAAAAAAACTGCACCTCCCCTTATGATCCCAACCTCAGCCAATGGCACTAGCCACCCAGTCAAGAAACATCTCAACAGCTGGCCCCCCAGCCTCTTCCCGACCCTCATCCCAGCAAGCAACACCTGTGGGTCCACTGGCCCCGTGACTGGCACAGGAGATGTGGCCCCAGGAAGTACATCTGAAGAACGTGGGCTTTGCTCCCAAACAGACTCAAGCTGGAGTCCCAAGCTCTGTCCCTCCCTGTGGGGACCTGCACAGATCACAGAGTCTCCCCAGGGCCAGCTTCCCCAACCACGAGAGTCGGGCTGTGAGAGTAAGTGAGATACAGATACAGTAAGTCTCATGAGGGCTCCAGTTGTATCCCAAAATAGGCATGTTTTAGGAAAGACTCTCCAGCCCTCCCAGCGGGTGGGAGGCCCCAGCGAGATGCCGGACATATACTGTCCATTTCCTTGTATTTCCAGTATTCCCGGAGGCTTCCTCGGATCCCTTACTGAACCGGGCGAGCTTCACGCCATGTACAACCGGGCTGTGTCTTCTCTCCCCTCTCTGCCCCTCTGCTCCCAGCATGGTCCACGGAATAACATCCTTGCTCCCAGTATTATTCTCATCTTCAAGCCCAAAAATGTTCCCTCCTGGCCTGCAGACTGAAGTCCAAACCCCCGGGGGACAGCACGCCTCCGCCTCCCACCCGGTCCTCTCCCGCTCTCCGAGCTCACTGCCGCCACTGCCTGCTCCCAGGACCGCCTGCTCCCCTCCGTCCTGTCTCACCTCTGGAGGGCTCCCTGCCACTCCCAGGACTAAGTCCCAGCACTCCCAGGACTAAGTCCCAGCACCGTGGCGCAGAGGCCTATACCTTCCCGACCTTCTGCACTCCCGAGCTGACTGGCCACCTCACGCTCTCCCTGGCCTCGCTGCCCACTGCTCCTCAAAATGTCCCTTTCCTCGGCTCCTCACCATGACCCCATGACGTCAGTACTATTACTGCTCCCAGTTCACAGATGAAGACATCGAGGTTCAAAGGGGGTCAGTGTCTCCCTCCCAGTCACGCAGCAGGTGAACGGGAAGCCAGGACTGAGTCCAGGGTCTCGAGCTCAAGCTCTGCGATCCACCATTTCCCGTGGGCCCGGGCAGAGCTCTGTGTCTCAATGTCTCGCACCCACCCCGCCCAAACTCCTCCTCATCTGCCTGGGAAACTCCTATGCATCCTTCAAGACCCAGTTTGAAGGTCACCTCCTTCAAGAAGCCTTCTCACGCCCCTTCCGGGAGAAAGCACTTCAGTCTTGTTCCTATTACAACAACGGGCCAGGCCCCTCCTGACCTGCTCACCATCGGTCTCCCGCAGGAGGGCGGGGCGCAGGTTCCACAACCTCTGTCTCCCTGCTGCCTGGCCCCGAGGTGGCGCTCAACGGCCGGGTGGTGGTCGCTGGGCAGAGTCTCCAGATAGGTACAGGAGCTGATGAAGAGATGAGGGGCGGTGAGAAAGGAGTTGGGACCCCTAGGAGCGGGTGAGGGCCACGAAATGCAGGGCCCTGAACAACACTGGCTTATAGTCTACACAGTCCCTGGCCCTGTATTCCCCAGGCCCGATCCATGAGGTAAAGTCCATCCGGTGACCACCATCCCCCCGGACTGGAAGCCTCAGGGAGCCTGGTCTCCTGGATGAAGGAGGGGATGTGTGACTAAGCAATCCAAGGGTTCTCCAACCAGCAGCAAATCCTTAGTCTGAGGCCTAGAATGGGGAGAAACCCCTCATTTTCTCCTCCCCACGAAAGCAACTGGCCGGCAGACTGGCTTTCTGGCTGGCGTACGTGGGTGGGCTCTCCTGAGCTTCCCTGTCCCCGGCCGGTGACCGTCCCGCTGCTGAGCCCCCGAGCGCTCTCGTGTGGTGAGCAGGGCTTGGAGGGCAGGCTTCATTTGTCGGGAGGATCCAAGATGAGGGATGGTGCACCCCTGACCACATATTCCAGAATGTTCCTCAGGGCTCACCCAGCAAACCCCACCCAGCGCAGGAACGACGGCCAGGCTGATAAAGCCGGCCACCAGGCGTTGGGGACTTAGGTGCGGGGCACCGTGCTCAACGCCTCATACCCTCTCCCCGCCACCTCCCCCACCCCTGCTCAGTCACCTCGCTGTGCAGGTACAGAGGAGGACAGCGACCTCTGAGAGAAAGTGACCGGTCCAAGCACACAGCCTGGGGCGCTGGGCTTGCACTTAACTTCACCGTCCTCCTGGTCCCCCTGACAGGTGGCCCTGTGTGACCCGAGGGGAGCCACGGGGCGAGAGTTCCTTCCTCAGTCACCCGGAGGCGGCAGGGAGCTGTCCCTCGAAGCCAGCCCTCCGGGAGCTCCTCCTGCAGCTCTCTGGAACCTTCCGGAACAGGCTCCATTCCTCCTCCCCAGGAGGACCTCCCCGGCCCTCCTCCCCCAGGGCAACAGGAGGCAGAGCAGGTCTCCTCTCCTCCCTCCATGAATCCCAATTAAAGATCCCAGAAGGAATCCACTGGCCAGACAGCAGCGTCTGCGCTCTTCCCCACTAATTGGGTCCCCGCGGATACCCCGACCCAATAACCCACAGACGGGAGTACCCCCCCGAGCCAGGGGACAGCCTTGGCTGCCCTGATTGGGACCTCCCCAGGGTGAGGCCTGCCGGAGCCCCTCCCTCAGCGGGGCCCCGGCTCCAAGGGGGCGGGAGACACCTGCGCCCCGCGGCTCGACTGCACACTCCGGGCTGACCCCGGGGCTGGGGCTGATGCCACCGTCCCCCGGCCCCCAGGGCAGTAACCACGGGACTATCAGCCAGGCTTGTGAATAAAAATGCTTTTTCCCCCCCCTTAAATCTCTCTAGTCATTGACAAACGTCTAAATGTGTTCCCCACAAGCATATTTTTATTCTAACAAGCTAATTTGAAATATAATTTAAATAAATTCTCCCCGAACGATACCATATGACGAACAGCGCCCTGCGGCAGACCTGCTGGAAACTTCGGGTGGTTTAGCGGAGGCTCCCAACCTGCCATGTCCCACGCAGGCGCACCCCACTCGGAAACCGGCCCCGCGATGCCAGGGCTCACCTCCGAGCCCAGAAACCCCGCACCCCCTCGAGAAATGCAGACGCGTGGCCGGCGGTGGGGGGTCCGGGGGAGTCTCACTCAAGATCTAGGAGGTCAGGACTTGGCACCCGAGAGTTCTAATCTTCTGAAAAATGCTTCTTCTCCCTTGTAAATCTGTTTGGGGACTGCTGTTTACTTTTTTTCCCCCCACTGTTAAAAGAAATTATCAAAGCCTAATTGACATACAGTATCATAGGAGTCTCCTGCTCACTGCTTTTTTAAGAAAGGTGGAGTAAAGATTTTCTTTTCAAGTGCTTCCCATCCCCGTTCCTTTGACCGAAGGGAAGTCTTTTCCAAAGGTTTTAAATGCCTGTGCTGGCTGAGGTGATAGGTTATAGGATTTATCCAGGTTTTGTGTGTTTTAATTGCCTTACAATGAAAGCAGGGACTATAATGTCCTTTCCATATGTATGTCCCTGTCAATCCTCTTGCCAAGGGAATTCTCCAAAGGAGGGAAGGAGGGGTTGTGGTGCCCCCCAGGCAAAGGGCTTTGAAGCTGAAGAGGTCCTCAGGGGTGGGTACGGGTGCTTTCTGCTTGCAGAGAACCTTTTCTTCCAGGTCTGAAAGGAGAATCACTCTGCCCTGATATTTCCAAACAAGCAGAAAGAATTTGAGCAGCTGGGTCCTAGTCCACCAACCACCCTTAGCAACAACGATGAATCCTTGATGTTCTTACCAAGATTCACTAAGGAGCAGTGACTCACCCAAAATTACACAGTCGCCGCAAATTACCCAATCTTAATTGTGATGCTGGTTTCTGCACCATTTCTTTCCTCTGGTAATTCATTTAGAGCAACCGACTGCTTTAAGGAATTGTCAAAATGTCTCCCCTCCCCCACCCAGCCCTGCCCGTTTTAGAGGGCATTCAAACAAATTTACAAAGATGTATAAAATTTAGCAAAATGACAACTTAGAAGTAGGTGTGGATTTAAAGGCTGCTGTATTATTTATAGTTCCTGGCATGAAAAGATGTCCACTCAAGGTATTTTAAGTTGCAAAACTTATGTTACAAAACAGATGTAGGATATGATTCCATTTTGTTAAAAATACATTTGCTCCAGGTAGACCTACATCTAGACACAGAGACGCAGATCCACCGGAACAAGTCTGCAGAGGCAGACATCTGACTGCTGGGCGGGGGTCATGCCTGAGACGTGGGATGACAGGTAATTTTCACTTCCTTCTTTATGCTGTTATGTTTTAGTATGAGCATGTAGCATTTTCATAATTAGAAAAAAGCAAAGCTATTTTCATTTTGTTAAAAAAAAAAAAAAGAAGAGGAAGAAGAAGTCGTAGATGAGCCAAGAGGAAGGCAAACAAGGGTAGGGCGGCAAGATGAAGCAAGGAATAAAGGTAAAGGATGAGGTCTGGTAAACTTGCTGTGAGCGACCGCACATTTAACTCTAAGTTCCCCAGGAAACACTACAGAAAAGAAAACCCATGATTTACAGAAGTCACAACGTGCACTTGACAGAAACAAACCCCCCGCTGGGCCCTGAGTCCCCCTTCAAGGACTGTGTGGGAGCAGCCAATGTGCCCTTGACTCCATCGTCAAACTCTCAAGGGTAAGGGGTTTGGGGGCTGTTTTCAACAGGAATGATGTCATCTCCCCAGAGTAAAAGTCAACCCGGTGAGTAGTCACTCATTCCCATTCATTCATTCATTCATGCCATATGTATCCATTTGGCGTCTACCCCATTCCAAACGCTGTGGTTTTTTCCCAGCTCCGGCACAGAAGGGGGCACTAAGGGCTGCCGACATCATGAGGGTGGTCCTAGGTGCTAACAGCCCCCCATCACCCCCTCCAGCAGGCTGGCGCATCTGTCCTAAGTGCCCAAATAGGCTGGCATTGCCTCCGACACTCTTTGCAGGACAACATTTTGTTTCAACTTGCACATAAAGCTGCTACTTCTCTCTGTGGCTTATCTCCGAGGCCAAAATACAGACTCCATAAGGACAGGAATGACCTAGCAGGTCTGCTCGTCGTCCTGCATCCTCCAAATGCCTTCCATACGAACAGACTGAATGAGCCTTAGGGAGTGAAGTTTCGAAAGCCCAAGGCAGGACCAAGAAAGACAAGTTCCCTCAATGTATCGGAGAGACGATATCTGTTCTAGTCAACACGAACCCCAGAGCAAAGCCTGTACTTTGCAGGAGGAATGGAAAGTCAGAGGGGAAGGAGGGAACAGCAACAGAAAGCTAACCAGTATAGATTACCGAAAGGAGGCCCGAGGTGTCCGATGACCACGGCTGGGCCCACCGCACATTGCGACGTAACCTTGGCTGGACAAAATAAATGAGTGTGTAAACTGAAGCCAAACAGAACCACAGTAGATCCTGCCTGTAAACACCAGCAGAATCAGCTAAAAGTCACAACAGCAGGCAAGCCGGCTTCTCCGTTACCTTTGCAGACGGGTAAAAAGATAATTTACAGCCCCAATACTCAGGTGACAGCTGACAGCCCAAGAATTAACCCAAGTCATAATAAAAGCTAAATGGCTTGCTTTAGCATTAAGAGAAAATTGCACCCAAATGTGATTTCTTTCTCTCTTGGCCCTTGCAACCCTCAATTAAGCAAGCTATATAAAAGGTAATCCAGAAATTATCACACCTCCCAGACCAGCATCCAAGCAAGGCCACCCGCCACAGTCAAGCATTAACTCGGTCAAGAAATCCTGGGGGCCTCCTAGGTGCCAGTCACCGCGCTAGGTTTTGAGAGACACTGGGGAAAAAGCGAAGACTCGATCCTTGTGGGATGCTACTGGGGAAGACAGATTATAAACACGTAAACAAAGCCCAAGTGATCGGAGGTGTGCCGTGGCGAGCTCGCGCAGACAAAAAGGTGTGGCCATGTTAGCAAGCAACAGCCGTGCTCAGGAGAGACTCTGCAGGTGACCCTGATGTTGGAATTGGAAGCGTGAGAAGGAGGAGGGTATCTGCAGAGGGGAGAGCAAGTTCAAAGATCCCCAGGCAGAGCAAGGACAGAAATGAGGCTCACATTAGCAGAAGGCAGTGAGGGACAGCCAGAGGGACCAGGAAGCTGGGCATGAGGCACAGGCCAGCCCCCTGTGGCTGAAGGGTGTTCAAGGAGGAGGGTGATGTGATCTGATTGGCAGTTTTTAAAGCCAGTCACTCGGGGTCCCGTGTGGAGAACGGACGGGAGATACCCAGGGTGGAAGCCGGGGGCCTGTTAGGATGTTGGTCCAGGAAGAAGGCAACGATGGCCAGGACCGGAGTGGGAGCTACGATCATGAGGACAGGGGGACACCAGATAATGTCCTGGTGGCTGAACCTTGGGACTCACAGACAGTGAAGATGTGGAAGGTGAGGGAAAGGAGAAGCAAGGACTACTCTTAGCAAGTGGGTGGATGGTGGGGCCCCTGACTGAGATGGAGAAGATGAAGGGAAGGAGAGAGCTGGAAGGGGTATCAAGAGCTCCATTCACGGACAAGAGTTGGAAGCGCCCAGAAGGGCTGTGTTGGAAATAAAAACATGGGAGTCACCAGCAGGGGTGGGGTGGATAACACTGTAGGAAGAGAGAGGGGCACAAAGGACGCCGGTCTAGTCCCTAAGAAGCCCCATCATTCAGAGGTCAGGGAAGCAATAGCAGGGAGACTGAAAAGGAACCATCAGAAAGGTGAGCAGAAAACCAGAGTAGGGAGGCCAGAAGCTGGCGGGTGGTGGGAGGATGGGGGTGGGGGAGCTGTTCCAGGAAGGAGGGAGTGGCCACTGGTGAGGAACAGGGCCAAGGGGCCAACACAAGGACAGAGATCTGGCAGGTCCCCAGGGATCCCGCAGCTGGGTGCGACTGCAGAGTGTGAAGGGTAACGAATGGTAGGAGAAGAAAGCCGATGGAGAGACTGGGACTGGGACATATCTTCTGAGATGTTTCCAGGTGAAGAAGAACAAAGAAGCAAGAGAGAAGATGACAGAAGCTACAGCTAGGCTTCCAAGATGGCAGCCACTACCCACACGGCGCTATTTCAACTTCAATTAAAAATTCAGGTCCTTGGTCACACTAGATGCATTTCGAGTGCCCAACAGCCACATGTTGCTGGTGGCAGCTGTATCAGGCCCTGAGCACAGAGCACATTCCCATCGGTGTGGAAAGGTCTACTGGACAGCACTGAACCAAAGCCCGTGTGTGTACGGATGAGACAGGCCTTGGAGGGAAGGAGGGAGATGGCCTGACAAGGCAGAGAGGGGACGGGACGGTCCTGGGTGGGGGACAACAGGAGGGCCTGGCCAGCTGCTGAGACGGGGGCAAGAAAGCCACCAGGGGCAGCCACCCGCGGGACTGCAGGGGGCAGGGACATGAGGCTTTCCTCGGTCTGTGGCCCTTGTTTTGTCAGGGAAGGTGTGTAAGGGGAGAGGAGACAGGCCTCAGGAGAGAAGGTAGGAAACAGCGGCCTCGGGGAGAAAAAGCACAAACTTACTGGGGAAATCACACACCCAATGTAAAACACTTCACAGAGGAGAAGCGGAAACAGTTAATGTCTGACAGAGGAAAAGCATCTTAAGTGGGGAAGAAGTAAACTCAGAATTTTCTTTTTTCCTTAAGTCTCAGCACGTCTGCACAGTCTGAGCCGTATCAGGGCCGGAGGACCACAGTGAGATTCTCCACTGGCTGCCCTTTTGTTCTTTCCCCGTCCTACTCAACTCTCAGAAAGCACAACATTGGTTCTATTTCCAGTGAAAATGGGTCCCTCCACCCTCCTCTGTCTGAACTGCTTATCTAGCCTTAGCTCCAACCCCATTTTCAGCCGTGCTTTGTATCACATAAATTACAGAAGAAGGGATATATGGAAACTGGCAGAAGTAGGTAGGAGTCACGAACCAGCCCTCACTTCTGCGAAGTGAGGGGCAGACATGCACTGAGTGATGAAAAAAGTATAGGAAAGCCACCTCCCACTTAAACCCGATCCCCAAGCCAGTCCTCCCTGATGCTCCACAAACAAGTTGCCTTCTGCTGTTTTCTTCAAGCTTCTGTGAGTAAACATTTTCATTTCCACAGAACTATTTGATCTCAACCAGAGTTTCAATTTTTTTTAAAGATTTTATTTATTTATTTGACAGACAGAGATCACAAGTAGGCAGAGAGGCAGGCAGAGAGAGGGGAGGAAGCAGGTTCCCTGCTGAGCAGAGAGCCCGATGTGGGGCTCGATCCCAGGACCCTGGGATCATGACCTGGGCCGAAGGCAGAGGCTTTAACCCACTGAGCCACCCAGGTGCCCTGAGTTTCAATATTTTTGATCATGAAAGTGTGCTGAGTTGGTTCTGTGGCTATCTGTGGGGAGGGACACGGAGTTAAAATTACCAGATCCCTTTTATCTTCCATCTTGAGACCTACATTTGCCAACTCCTTCTTCCCCCCGTACATATTTTTTTTAAAGTGTGAAATCTGAGAACCTCAAAGTTTCCCACTGCACAAAGAGCAGCTCTTTCATAGCCTACCAAGAGGTCACTGAAAATGTTACAGAAAACCTGCTTCCCCCCCAGTGTGCCTCTGGTACACTCACCCACAGCTGCTCTACGGGTGACATCTCCCGGACTGGCACCGATGTCTTAAGCAAATCTCTCCGTCCCTTTCT
Source organism: Mellivora capensis (assembly GCA_004024625.1). Lineage (NCBI taxonomy): Eukaryota > Metazoa > Chordata > Mammalia > Carnivora > Mustelidae > Mellivora > Mellivora capensis. Next base: position 85,283 of record PISX010005424.1, read on the forward strand.
CTCCCCACTGTCCTGTTCGTGGGGGTCTGGAGCCCTCACACTGCCTCTCATCAAAATTCCTCTCCGCCTGCCTCTGGTTCCTTCCGACACCCTGCCGACCCCACAGATAAGGTTCACTCCAGAAACTTCCCTGGAGTGAGGTGCCACAGAGCCACTGACCGGTGGGAGCTAGGCCACCAGGACAGTCTGGCCTCTTTCCACTCCTCCCCAACCCCATACAGAAAAGCACGCTCTCTAAACGCACCCAGCAGAAGTGATAAGGGCCGTCTGAAGGGCGCTAAGCACAGCAGCAGGGGACACAGAGATTCAGAAACTCGCCACACGCCCACCACCCCCGTGGCCGCTGTCAGGCTGCGGCTTCCCTTCTGCACGAAATGTCCTTCTACGAACACTCATCAGCTGCCCAACCTGGGGACAATCACCGAACCACTTAAGGCATCAGCTTCCTCATCTGTAAAATGGGCAGAACGGCTGTGCCCGGAGCAAGGCGGGCGCACCTCGCCGCTGCCCTCCGGGGAGCAGGTGTACGGAGTCAGTCGCGTCAGCACCGCGGCTCCCTGACTCACGGCGCCCGCTGCTCGCGGAGACACCAAGGGAGAAATCACTCCTGCTTTTTGAATTACTTTACGTGCGCACAAGCATTAGTCTCTCGGACACGGTATTTCAACTTCTCCCCGAGCGTCTCACTCCGCTGTGCCGAGGACTGGAGCCTCCCCCGGCTCCTGCCAGACTTCCTCACCCTCAACCGTCTCCAAGCAAAGTCCACTAGTGCTACGCTCGGGGAGGGGGTGGCGGGATGATTTCGTCCGTCGCCTCCGCAGGAAAACTTCCATTTCCATTCCGCTGGAAACAAACCCAGTCCCGGGGAACGACTAAGTGCTGCTCGCACTCCCGAACACGGGCCCGGGAGTTGGGCGCGCCCGGGACCGCCGTCCCCGCCGCTGCCGCGCGCCCGGGGCCGGCTCGGAGGCGGAGGGCCACGCGCGCGGGGCCGAAAGTCCGCGCCCAGGCCGCGCTGGCCCTGCGGGGAGTGGGGGAGGCCGGCGCGGGGTCGGCGGCCCCCCGGCTGGCAGGAGCCGGCCCCCGGCCCCCCGGTGCGGGGAGAAGGCGCGCGCGGGCAGGGGGGCGCCGGCCCCCCGGGGGCTCCGAGCCCCGCACGCGTGGCGGCCCCTCCGGCGGGCGCCGGCTCACTCACCCCATCTCCGGCGCTGCTCCGGCGGCCGCTCCGACGGGCCCTCTGGCGCTCGCTCCCCGCGCGCTCCGCAGCCGCTCCCCGCGTGGCACATGCGGCGGCCCGTGCGCGCCCGGCTCAGCCCCGGCGCCGCTCCATTCCGCGGGGCTGCGCGGCGGTCGCTGGAGCTGCCGCCGCCGCCAGGCGCGGGCGGGCGGGCGGGCGGGGGCTGGGCCTGCGGGGGTGGGCGGGGGCTCGGCGGCCCCGCCCCGCCCCGCCCCGCCCCGCTCCCCACGCCGGTTCCTTACGTAAACTCGGGGCCCCCGCCGCGGCGCCCGGCCAGGGGCGGGGGGCGCGGCCGCGCGGGGACCGTTCCCTCGCGCCGCCGCGCGCTCCCCGGCCGCCTTCCGCGCAGCGCCCTTCCCCCGCGGGCAGCGTGGGCGCACCCCCGTCCCTGGCCCGCCCCGGGGGGCTTGGCGCTGTACCTCCGGGCGGGCACCCCGCCTGCGGGACCGAGAGTCGCCCTCGCAGCTGGAGGGACTTTGGGGCCACCCAAGATTGCAGGGGAAGGAACTGAGGCTCCGGCGGGGAGGAGTGAGTTGCCCCAGGTCACATTTTCAGACCCGAGCTCCGGTCTCCAGAATCTGGGATGGGCACGGTCACGCCCCTCCTCGGAGCCCTTCATTTTGCTGTCCATTGCCCGGCTCCTGGCTCCGGGTGCCCGCCGCCATGAGGTCCAGGAAGCCAACGTGGCAGGCGGTCCTGCACCTGCAGCGGGTGCTCTGGGCTCTTCCCCGGGTGAAGATGGGGCTGGGCTCCCAGGGAGAGCCTAATAGCTTTTAAGGAGGCTTAATTAAGCTTGGTTTTATTCTTAGAGCAAGGGAAATTGAGGTGGCAACAAGAACTTGAAGAGCAGTCCCTGAATCCCTTGTCCACACATCATGCTCCGATTCCCTACCAAAGGCTGGCACCGGGACTAAGCTAACCTTCTGCCCCTGAGGGCCTCCCACCAGATCATCTTCTGAGAACACACTGCCCACATAAACCTGCCATTTCAGGACAGTTTAAAAAAAAAAAAAAAAAAAGTAAAGGAAGAAGCATATGGAGTAGGGCCGCCATCTCAAACCTACCCTCATCTCTTCTGGGACCACGGGTTTACCTGCTAACCACCAAGGTCTCCTGGGCGAGGGTGGGGGGCACCCACCCTGTACTTCACACTGTGGTCAGTAATTTTCTCAACTACAAATCTGATCATGTCACTCTTCTTAAAATCCTTCAGGGCTTTCCTTCCCACTGTCCTTAGGATAAAGACCAAGATACTAAACATGCCTCAAGACCCTGCCCCATGGTGCCTCCACTGCCCTCTCCGGCCTTTTCTCTCTCCTTCTCCTCTTCTTGCCCTTAGCCAACTGACCATCCCCCTTCCAGCCCCAGGACCTTTGCACATGCTATTCTCACCCTTTGGGAAGATTTTCTCCTCTCCTGTCGGTGTCACTCCTAGTCAATTCCTACTCACTCTTCAGATCCCAGTTAAACTGTCCCTTCTGTGGAACCTTTACTTAACGCCCTAGACAAACTGTGAACACCCATATTGCACTTATTATTTGCAATATGTCTCTGTGAAACTACCAGTGTAATATCTATCTCCCGGGCACATCTGCAAACTCTGTGGAGCCATCTCTTTTTGCTCCCCATTGTCTCTCCCGTGCATAAAGCTACGCCTGCACGCGTCCTCCACAAACGCCTGTTGAGTGAATGAACCGGCATAAGCCAGGCCCCAGACAGACAAAACCGGCTGGGGCCTGTAAACACAAGTGAGTCTGTTCAGAGTCTGTTCAGCACTTGGTCCTGGAGGAGACGGATCTATCCGCAGCTGAATTCCGAAGACCAGGGGTTGGGGTGGGGGTGAGGGCCGTCCTCGGCAGTGTGGAAGGCAGAAGTCAGCAGAGGAGAATAGTGGAGAGGCCAGCTCAGCTGGCAGGGGATATCAGCACACAGATTCGCGGTGCAGTGGGGCTGAGCAGTCTCCCAAACCCTGAACAGGAATAGCTTTTTGTTCCACTGACGGGAAGGGCACACCCACTTACCTTGGGAGGGTGCAGCCAAGCACAACAGGTGGAGTTGGTGAATCACTTAGGCTGCTTCCCACAGTCAGTGCAAAGCAGGGCGATGATGGAGGTAGGAGCCCACGGAAGGCTCAACACGGAAGGCTTAACTCCATGAGTTATGTGCCTGTCCCTCTGGACAAAGGCCCTCCCTACAGGGTGAGGATAAAAAGGAAAAGCATGGAGCAGACAAGATTTGGAAACAGATGCCCCTCGTCCGCACCAACTCTGGAGGACCTGTGGGGAGAGGTTTCCCTTCTCTCCTTCAATCCCAACTCTGGGCTCAGAGTGGGGGCTGCCTCCTGGGAGGCTCCAGACAAGCCAGAGCCTAGGGTGGGCCCTCCCAGCAGCACTTGGTCACCGTGGGATCTCCCTGAGGGGGGCCACTTGGAGTTCCTATCCAGGAACCCCTTTTGTGTGAAAAATCTCCCAGCGACATGCTCTGTGTGGCCCAGTTGTCAAGGAAAAGAATGGGCCTAGTCTCCTCTTTCAAGAGGCCTGAGTTGAAGAGGAGAGAGGCTGTGCTGGCTGGAGGCTGAGGCAGGGCCAGGAGACCTGGGTATCCTTTTAGGCTGGGCAAGAGGAGCCAGTGGGGGCACAGACTGAAGATGCGGGTGGGGAGAGGGAGGTCCCATGGAGAAGAGAGGGGGAGAACACAGGGTCCAGCCCCAGGCAGAGGTGTGAGCCTTGGAGAGGAGAGGGGGGTCTAGAGGAGAAAGCTGACAGCGAGGGTGGGCTCACACTCTGCTCCAGGAAGCAAGGCGCCTACTGAGCCCACAAGAGCAAGAGCAGGGTCGGAAAGCCAACTCTGAAACATCAGCCTCCGGCAGGCCAAAGGGGATGTTTGCCTAGATCCAGAGCTGGGAGTGGGTGGGGCAGATATACCCCCAGAAGTCTGGGAAGCCAGACCTCGACCAGCACAAACTCAGGCACTTGGCATTCCTGCCATTCTGTGTGAGTAGCAGAGGCTTCCAGAGCTGGAGTGCCAGGAATGGACAATTGGCCTGAGGAACGTTTTGCACTCTGACCAGGGCAGATCTGACCACTGGGGGGGTGGGGGGGTGGGGGGGCTCAGCCAAGAGCTGCAGGTGCAGAGGGCTGAGGAAGCAAGGAAACAGGGAGCAGCTTCCCATGTACCCCTCCTCTGTATGGCCTGCGACCCACCTCAACCCCAGCTGCCTTGGCGGAAAAGCACCGTGCGCTCTCTGTGCCCGAGACAGCAGCATTCCACGACTCTTACTTTCTGCCTCTCAACACCAGCTCACGGAGAAATGGCCGGTTTCAGTCAGGGGCAGGGTACGTACAAGGTGAGCTAAAGCATGCTGGTATACCTGCTCGAGCAGACACAAGGATGGGGACCCAGGAGCCTCTGAAAGAGTGGCCCAGTGGCCAAAGCTGGAACACTCGGAGCATTCCGATAAATAACACTGATTAGGATTATGATGCAAAATAAGAAACAAATAGACATCAGTCCATGCGAAAGTAAATTATTAAGGGGACGCCTGGGTGGCTCAGTCAGTTAAGCACCTGCCTTCGGCTCAGGTCACGATCTCTGGGTCCTGGGATCGAGTCCCGAATCGGGCTCTCTGCTCAGCAGGGAGTCTGCTTCTCCCTCTCCTTCTGTGTGGGTGTGCTCTCTCTCTCAAATAAATAAAATCTTTTAAAAATAATAAATTATTAAGTAAGTGGAGAAGAGGCAAATCTTCCCTACAGAAGATTTCCAAATGAGATGCACAGATACCCCCCATTCTGGGAGGTAGCATGTGACACACCCCACCCTTCCACCCTCCTCTCCCTTGAGAGTAGGTCTTAGTGTCTTAGTGAGTTGCCTCGAAAGCATGGAGTACAGAGAGGGAAAAGTGGTCACATCACAGTGGAAGAACCCATCAGACCTCCCTTGACCAAGCGATCAAGGTTAACGTCACCAGTGATGAGCCATGTTGGCATCTCGCGCCCCTGATAGGGTGTGACGAGACGTGTACTTCACCTGCGTGATGCTTTCCCCCCCTAAACCCATAACCCCTGGTTGACTCACAAGAAACACACCCGACAAATCCACGTTCAGGAGCATTCTACAAAATACCTGACCAGGACTCCTCTGTCAAGGTCATGATAAAGAAAGAAAGACCGAGAAACCGTCACGCGCCAGGGGAGACCCAGGAGACGTGAGGCCTGAACGCATCCGAGATCCTGCACTGGGTCCTGGAAGAGGGAAAAGGCAAACGGGTAAGATCTGAAGACAGTCAGGAGTTCAGTGACTAGCGACGCATTAGGGCGGTGGCACCGTAAGACGCTGATGGCGGGGGGCGCCTGGTGAGGGGTGTGCAGGAGCTCTAGGCCTTATTGTTCCCACTTCTCTGTACATCGAAAACTGGTCCGAAATAACAAGTTTATTGAAAAAGAAAGTAGCCCTGGGGATGTCCTATATGCCAAGTCCCACACGCCCCTCACCCCGGCCATGGCGGGAAGGTGAGCCTGCAGAGCTCAGGGCCAGCACCCCACCTGGTGAGGCCTGGGGCTTGACATGGCGTGCAAGACCCCCCTAGAGCCAGCTGTTCGTATCCATGCTTTGCAGGCAACTGGTGGTGAGAAACGCATTTGACACCACAGCCCAGGCCCGGCTTCCGCGTTCTCTGCAGATACCTGTCTATACAAAACGGAAACAAAAGTTACATATATATATATATATATATATGAAAGTCACACAGAACAATGCTTACCCTCTCACCCGCAAAGCATTCAGCATCGTCTCTTCTGTTCTATTTTTAAAAGCGGTGCTGCCCACAACCCACTCCATTGATTTTGAAACCTGTAATCTATATATGTTTTTTTCTCTCAACAGCAAGATGAGGCTCACCGTGTCCATGGATGATATTATTAGTGTGTTCAGATTTCTGATGCTGCTGATCTGGGGACTTTAAACACTTTTTATCTTCTGACCCTACAAGGTCAGTTCTTGACATAGGAAACAAACGTCGCATGAAAGCCCTTAATTCAATGGAGAACTATGAGGGGCTACGCAGCTACTAGACGAGATCTGGGAAGACCATAGAGTAACACGGAAAAATATTTATTCTTTCAGCAAATATTCATCACCTACTGGGTGTCTGATGTTGTGCCGGGCACCAGGGACAAAGCTGTCAGCAAAAGAGACCCGATCCTTCCATCACAGAATTATAAAATCGCGTGAAATATAGGAGTCAAATCATCACACGATATATAAACTGTGATCTGTGTGAAGAGAAGCGTTCTAATTTAGGTTGAGGACGAGGGGCAGGAATGGCCCCTGAAGGGGGATGGGCCGGGAATGGTGTGCAGCCAGAGGTCCTGAGCGGAGGGCAGGACCAGGACAGAGGCCCTGGGCTGGGGGAGAAGCGGGAAGTTCAGAGGAACTGGAAAGTCAGGCTGGTTCAAATGTGGTGAGTATCATGAGGCACAAGAAGAGGTGGGAGAGGGACCCAGGGGCCCGAGGCCTGGTTCAGGATCTGGGCTCGCTGGCAGTGGTGGGGTGGGAGCGGGGCGGGGGGCGGGGGACGCTAGGATCTCATTTAGCCTCTGCAAAGCCCAGTGTGGTTATGGGGAGGAGAGGTAAGAAAGGGGCAGGAGTAAAGACATGGAGACAAAAGATAAGGGAGGGGCTGCAGGAAGGTGGGTTACGGATCAGACATCTACTCTGAGGGTAGAGTCCACAGGACCCGGTGAGGGGCCGGGTATGTGTTTTGATGGGAAGTTTAGTTCCGACGGTAATCTAGGTTTCCATTCTCACTGTGTCAGGACTCTGGTTAGGCAAAAACTATTAGTGTGTGGGACCAAGACGTACAGAACATGAAAATCTGGCTCACGGGGCAGCAGAAGGAATACGGGGGGAAAAGCACCAACACCAGAGTCAGACAGAGCTGGGCCTCATGCTGGCGGTGCCATGAGCCATCACGGTGATGGGGGCCAGCTTTCCAGCCTCTCTGTCCGCTCACCTGCCAGGCAAGGGGACCTCACTGGACAGTGCTTGCCCTGTGGTCCTCCTGATCAAGACTTCTGTGCTTAGCTCAGTCCCTGGAGCAGTACCTTCCTGACACATTATAAGTACCATTATTATTTTTTTTAAGATTTTATTTATTTATTTGACAGGCAGAGATCATAAGTAGACAGAGAGGCAGGCAGAGAGAGAGAGGAGGAAGCAGGTTCCCTGCTGAGCAGAGAGCCCGATGCGGGGCTCGATCCCAGGACCCCGGGATCATGACCTGAGCCGAAGGCAGAGGCTTTAACCCACTGAGCCACCCAGGCGCCCCAAAGTACCATTATTATTACTGGCTTTTGTGGTGGAACCAGGGGGAAATGTGAATGAATTCTGATCCAATACTATTTATATAACAACGTATTACAATCTAGTGGAGTCAGCTTAAGGATTCTGAGAATGTATGAAATGGCTCACGCACTTCCCGCCTGGGGACTCTCTGCAAACCCGTGTCCCAAACTCTCCATAGTGTCAAGATTCTTCTGCATGGCACCCGAGGGTCAGAGAAGATGTCATCTTAAGATGACACCAGAGGGATACAGGACCACCAGCGCCAGTCCCTTCTGTTTCCAATCTGGCCCAGGGCCTGCCCTTAGGAAGGCAAGCCATCACCAGTTTCCAGCAGTCCCTGTGACCCTCTACTCTCCCATCCAGGGCTCTCCTAAGTCTGTCTGTCCTGCCGCAATTCTGAAAGCATTCATTAATTCATTTAACCCTAACTGAGCACCTATTCCAAACAACCTAATACGCAAAGTGTAACTGAGGTACAAGTAAATTCCATGAGACACTGACTTTCCCGGGCTTAGACAGCAAAAGGGGGACATCCCAGCTGGGTCGTGAAGGGCGTATGGGGGAGAAAGCCGCTTCCTGCAAACTGACCAGGGCCAGGGTGTGACTCACACGGGGAACGGTAGCAATGTCCCCGTGGCTGGCTCAATAGTGGGTGGTAGGAAGTGGCCAGGCATGAGAGGTCAGGTGAGACCCCACCGAATGGTCTCAGGGACACACGAAGGACGTTGGACTTGATTCTGAGGGCCACAGGGAGTAAGTACAAACCCTGAACATGATCAGATTCAGATCTTAGACCCTCTGGCAGCTGGAGGGAGAATGGCCTAGAGGGGCAGAGGCTGTGGGCACAATGGTGTTAGGGCAGCTTTCAGCCAAGGCTGGGAAGGGAGAGGAGGTGTCCTGACCAGCCTCCAGGAAGGATGGGAGCCTGGACTAAGAGCAGGGAGCAGGGAGTTCTTGTGACGCTGGAAAGCTCCAGCTTCTGGGTGGAGGGGTCAGTCATCCAAAGTCCAACAAACTTGAGGCGAGGCCGAACCTCCCTGCCCGTCTCCACCCAGAGTTCAGCTACGACGGGCAACACTGGAAATGACTGCAGGCACCCCAGGGCGGTCTGGGTTTTGCCGCTACGCAGCCCCGAGCTAGCACCCGATCACCCCCACTGGGCCTTTGGGACGATTCAGCAGGCGAGTCTCCCTGTAGGACAGCGATCTCTGAGCACAGGGTCCCTCGCTTGGTCTTCCTTGCTGGGTTCTGTTCGTGGACAGGCTCTCTTCCCAGCGCTGGGCCCACATTCAGATGTAGCAAGAAATGAGTAAATTCCCCAGCGATTCAAACCGCGGTCCCAGAATGGAGGTGCACCGTGTCTGACTGGTCTGCCTGGGGGCTCGACATGCCCTGATGGGCTCAGTGGGGGTCACACGCAGCCCCCAGTGAGGCGCGGAGGCAGCTGCTCGCAGAGGACTGTGGGCTGGGGTCAGGACTGGAGCAGACACCCGCAGGAAAATCAAGGGTTGGAACAATCAAAGTAAACAGATGTGGGCTGGGGCAGGGGGTTATGAGAACAGATGCCCACCATGAACACATGGTTCTGTTGGTTTCCTGGGACCGGGCACAGAGGAGATGGGTGAATTATTAGATGAAAGTCAAAGATACGATAGAATCATTCCAAGTTAAGCTATTCCTGGAGGGAGCAAGACCCAGTCCGGGGAGCTGGAGAACGCTTAATTCTGAGACCCCACCCCCCGCCCCTGAGACAGAAAGAGTGGAAAGACATGCTGCAGACCAGTGGCTCTCAACCTTGGCTAGAGATTGAAGTCAGCTAGGAGCCTTGACAAAAGGCCAGCACCGGCGCCCCACCTGCAGACAGTGGGATTTAATTAGCCTGGGTGGTGCCCAGACAGCCGTCAGCCCGTAAACTCCCCAAGCCATCCCAACCTGAAGCCAGGGTTGCAAACCACCGCTCCAAGCCTCGGGATGCCCAGAGAGCAGCACAGGTGAGACGCGAGCCCCAGGAGTTCGGGACCTGGGAGGGAGAGAAAGGACATATCCTAGCTCATTGGCTGGGCTTGCTTGAGACTTAGGGCTCCAGAGGGGAACTAAGAAACCCCAGGAAATTGTGGGGCCAAGGACGTGCGGGGCCCCCTCTGAGCACAGGACAGAAGGAGGTAATCCTAAAGCCTGCTCTCGCTTTCTGAGGGGGGCTGGGTTCAGGGGAGAGTTGCCTCTGACTGGCATCAGCCCCGGAACAGAGAGGCGCCTGCTTGCACACCTAGACCAGCATGGAGGCTCCGGAGCCCCATCTGAGGTGGACTCAACAGGACTGAGGATGAGTGCAGAAGGCTTCTAGCTGGAGACATGGTGTAGATGGTGATGCCTCTCTGGGGTACAGGGAAGCCCGGGGCGGGCGGTGGGGGGCAGCCACAGAGGAGAGAGGAGAAATGGTGGGTGCAATTTTGGACGTGCTGAGATGCAGGATACCGAGGGACAAGCAAGAGGAGATGATCAGTGGGCAGTCGGAGACAGCAGGTATGGCATGTGGAAGGGAACTCTGGGCCGTCCCCGAGACAGGACTCTAGGAGGAGCATCCCTGTGCTGATGGGGCGGAGGTGAGGCTGGAAGGCATAGGGCCAACCACCAGGAGAGGGAGGGGAGCCTGGGGGGAGGAAAAGTGGCCCTCGGCACCCAGGGGGCCACCTGTTGTAGATGTGGACCAACCCCCTTCAGCTACATTTAGTTGAATCAAATATCTTAAATTTAAAAAAAAAAAAAGAAGTAACTCTTTACTAGAAAAAAAAACCAAACAAACAAATCCTACGAAACAGAAACAAGTGGGTTTTCGATTCATTTCAATGTAGCACATAGTCACCGAACGCCTACCACGTGCCAGACTGGCCACAGATGGCTGGGCTGGGCCGGAGAGCGGGTCGGACCCACAGCCCCACCCCTCATCCCTTCCCCAGCCCCATCTGGGAGGCCACAGTGGCTCTGGCTCCTGGCATCCCTGCCTCCAATGAAGCTTAGCGCGTCCGCCAGCTGTCCTCAGTGAGCCCCCCCCACCCCGCAAATCTGGGTCCTTGTGGCAAGTAACACCTTTCCTGAAAGCCTCCTGTTTCCCATCACTGCGTAGTGGGTTTTGGCTCTGTGAGCTCCACAAAGCCCTTGCCTGTGTGGGGCTCCCGGTCAGAGCCCAGTCCTGCTCCAAGACCCACCTCCGGCTCTCACCGTGCTGCGCAGGGCAGAGATGCGCCATCCGGCATCCGGTCCAGAGACGAGCACATCCACCTTTTCTGGCCATTTCTAACCCTCCCTCCAACAGTCGTCCCTAGAGGTGGGGTGATGGGGGGGTGTCTCCAGAGTTTCCTTCCTCTAACAGTGCTGTAATACCAGACAGCAGAAAGTCCCCTGGAATCAAGACAATAACTCTCTACCCCCTGCCTCCCCCAGGGAGATCTCCCCATCATAGTTCCCTTTCCTTCCCGGCAAACACTTCCAGGACTCCGGGCTGCTGGGAAGTGTGCAGGCTGCCTTCTCCACGGAGCCTCCCCTGTAGAACTTTGTTTTCTATTCTGTGTGAACTCTTTCCCTTGCCACATCCCACGAGCTCAGGATTCCTAACCTCCTTCAGAAACAACACAAAACCTGCCTGAGCGTTTGCTTTTCTTCACTCAAGTGGCCCTTCAAGGTCACACGCTTCTTTACATTTGCTGGTTTATCGCTTGGGAAATACCTTCTTCCGTTGTTTCTCAGGCGTATCATCTCCTGAGCAAGTTGGGTTTTGTTCTTTCTTTCTAATTGCAGCAAAATACATGTCACAGAAAATTTACCATTTTAGTCATTTTTAAGTGTATGGCTTCAGTGAAATTACACATTCGCAGTGTCATGAAACCATCACCACTCTTTGTCTCCAGAACTTTTTTTTTTAAGATTTTTAAAAAAAATTTATTTATTTGACAGAGAGTCAGGCAGAGAGAGAGGGGGAAGCAGGCTCCCTGCTGAGCAGAGAGCCCGATGTGGGGCTCGATCCCAGGACCCTGAGATCATGACCTGAGCCGAAGGCAGAGGCTTTAACCCACTGAGCCACCCAGGCGCCCCGAGAACTTTTTCGTTATTCAAAATCCAAACAAAGTTGTCAACGCCCAGAAGATAGGAACATGTTTAATTTAGTTTTTATTCCTTGTTCTACACATAATCCTTGCTCTACAAATACTCTGGGCCTACAAGTGCAGACAAGAGGGTTAATGTAAAAGACACCAAACAGGAACCAAGAGTGCATCAAACCACATCTTCCAAAATTACTTCTTCCTAAAGCAAGAGGGGGAGACTGGCATCCCCCTCCCAAGAGGGAGAAAACCTAAAAACTTTTTCTAGATGGGGCCCGACATCAGGCGATGCACTGTCCCTGGCCAGAGGGGCTAGGTGTCCAAGACCCTCAAAGAAGATGCGAATGAGGAGGACAAGGCCCTTGTCCTCTCTGCTGAGAGAGCGTGAGACCCTTGTGGGGTTCCATCTCGGACCAAAAAATGAACCCACAGCACACAAAATCACTTGGAGGCCTGGACCGAGCCCATGACTCCGGAGTAACATCCCTTGAACAACCAGAGGAAGATTTCCCCCAACTTGCCTCATCACACAGACCTCTCAGGGCATTCATTAAGCAGATCCAATCAGTACTTTCTGGGCATGGGATCTGGGAATCTGCATATTTAATAAATACGTGGAGTGATTCTTATGAAAGACAAATTTGGGAAAGAATGAACTAGAATGTTCCATCAGTAAGGTGGGGCCAACCTAGAGGCCTGGGGCTGGGAAGATAAAGGCTCCCAGCCATACTTTTCTTTATGCTCTAGAGCTGCTCAGACCAGTGGGCTGCTTTCCCAAGCCCTCCCTGGCCTCCTGGCCCCTACGACTCCCTTGCGCCTGCTGCCTCTGCACGCTTGGCCCTTCCTCTTCCAACATTCTGAACACAGGGCTCATGTACCGCCTCTCGTTTCTTCCTCTGTGCCGAGGGCCTTGGTTGATCCAGAGTTCTGGCAGCTCATCCCCTGGCTTGGTTCCCCATAGTTGAGGGATGACAATGAGATATAGTCCTAATTTAGAACAAGAGAGCCAGGTAGTCATGGCTAGGTATTAATTAGGGAATGACTACAGCTAGCCGGTGACATCAGACTCTACCTTTAGATCCATCTGGGTCATTCCGTGGAAATAAGTCTGGAAGCTTATATCTACCAAATCGGAGGTCGGTGTTTACAGAGGTAGACACTGGACACCAACCGTATCATCACAGCTGAAATTTCACCTCGGGGCCCTTCTGATGCAAGCCAGCCGAAGGAAGCCCGAAGCCCAGGAGGCTGACTCATGTTCAGGTTGCTCTAGCCAGGGGGCCCCGCGGGCCTAGGAATGCCACAGAAACATGACCCCCCTCTCCCACAACCACTCCAGGGTACAATAGGTCAGAGCGGGTTATGGCCAAACAGGCTAGAAATTCAGAAATGTCTTCCTTTTAATAAAGCCAAGAAGGGCTTTGTTGTCGTTAAAACAAATTAGAAAAGGACAAGAAATTTCTGAAAAAGTTCCGTGTTGACCTTCCCTCCAGAGTTTACGTAAAGCAGCGTTTCCGTGGGATGTCAGCAGGTGTTATGCGGCAGGAAAAGTTTCTGTCCTCTGTAGGTTTGGATAAAACTAAAGTAGGTTTCTTTACTTGTCTGTCTCTCTCTCGCTTTTTAGAACCTGTACTGTGTCGGTATAGACAGGAAAATCCAAGAAGTAAATGCAATATACTATCTTTTCTAAATTAAGTGAATTTACTAACAACGAAACCTTACATTTTCCAGAGGGGACACGATTTGAGAAATGCTGAAACAAGGGATGCTATCACCCAGCGCCAACTTGACTTATAAAAAACAAAATGAGGGTTGCTGGAGGGGAGAGGGGTGGGAGGGAGGGGGTGGCGGGGTGATGGACACTGGGGAGGGTATGTGCTATGGTGAGTGCTGTGTATTGTGTACTGATGAATCACAGACCTGTACCCCTGAAACAAATATTACATGTTAATAAAAAAAATTTTTTTAATTAAAAAAAAAAAAGAAGCGTTTTTTACTGTGTTTGCTCTCGGGTGAAGACCAACTCCTCTGTCCGTAACCACAAAAGTCACTTCCGATGCTTCAGCAACATAGCACGGTAGTTAGGTGAGCAGACGGTCTCGATTCTTACCAGGCTCCCCTCCTTTTAGGCTCAGGCGTGTTAACTAACCTCCTTAGGCCTCAAGTTTGCCATCTGTAAAATGGGCAGTATTGGCACCTTCGAGCTAAGGTGCTGGCGAGGAGGAGACGAAGCCACGCCCTGAGCTAGCACTGTCCAGCCACAGAGGCATGGTCTCCTGTGGGGGAAGGGAGCTCCTCTGGCTCACTTCCGGGCCTGACGTTCCCGCACATAAGCTAGTGGTCACTTTGGAAAGCACAGCACGTTGGGAGGAGAGTAGAATCGAGGGATGAAGGAAGGGGATAAGAATTAACCGAAGACGAGCGTCGTACTAAAACCCCGAGCGTCTGGGTGGTGATGCAGAGGTGCGGGATGAAGGAGAACAGTCACTAAAATGTGCAGAAAGAGGAACAGAAGAGAATCAAGTCCGCCTTGAGATGGGCCATGTAGAAATACATACTTATGCAGGTCCACCAAGGTGTTACAAACACAAAATAGAGGGGACAAAAGTAGAGGAGAGGAAAGCGAAGAGTCAAACCTCAGAATTTCTTGGGACGGCTTCCGCTGTAACTTGCAATGCCTCGGTGCCATCGCCCCTGTCTTCAGGGGGAAGACGACCGATGAGGGCAGTGGGGGCAGTGGGGGCAGCTGAGAACCACCGAGGAGTCCCCAGGGGAAGAAGGACGGTCATCCGGAACTGCATTAAGCCAAGATGGGGAGAAGTTAAGATCCAGTAGCTTCCCCGCCGCACACCCACTACTCACTCTCGGGGGTTTCGGTTACCTGCAGTCAACACAAGGTCTGGAAGCAGATGATTCTGACACATCCCAGGTCACCAACCGCCCAACACTCTGTCGCAGACACGTGCCCGCGTCACCCACCTCATGTCATCTCCTCCCGTAGGTGCTTCCTCATCTCACATCCTTATGGGAAGAATAAGAAATATCCCAGTAAGGTCTTTGGACAGAGAGGCCACATTGACATAACATTTGTTACACTGTATTGTTGCAATTGTTCTATTTTAAGAATGAGTTACTGGTGCGCCTGGGTGGCTGTGGGTTAAGCCTCTGCCTTCGGCTCTGGTCATGGTCTCAGGGTCCTGGGATCCAGCTCCCCGCATCGGGCTCTCTGCTCAGCAGGGAGCCTGCTACCCTCCCCCAATCCTGCCTGTCTCAATGCCTGCTTGTGATCTCTCTGTGTCAAATAAATAAATAAAATCTTAAAAAAAAAAAAAAAAGAATGAGTTACTATTTTCATCTCCTGCTGTGTCTAACTGGTACGTAGGTATGCATGATCACAGGTATCTGTGTGCAGGAAAACAGGTCATCTGAATGGGGTGGGTGCTCTCTGTGGATCCAGGCATCTGCTGGGGGGCTTGGAACATCCCCCCCCGAACAAGGAAGGGGGGCTACCATACTAATAACCGAGAGGGAGAACAGAGATGCTCTCGCTGGTGAGTTCCAGCGCTAAACTGCGGCCTCTCAAACGAGGATTTCAGTCATCCCACTGGCCTTTCAGGACTGGCCTCCATCGCCACACAGCGATGTGGGTCACAGCAGGCAAAGGGGTTCCTCCAGAAAACGCCTGAGCAGGACTGGAACTTTAAGAGCATACTGCCTGACTTCAGTCGTCCTCATGGAGAAACTTGAATTTCTTTAAAATCGCGTTGTGGCTGGGAATGAACTTACCAGGTCGGTTCTGGGAAAAGCAGTTGGTCTCTTTAAACCACAGAGCAATGAATCGAATCTAAAAAGCATATCTGCGAGGCAGTCTGGGAAATTTGAACACTGCCCTTTGATGATATTAAGGAATAACCTAATTTCATAGAGATGGTAACGTACTGTAAATAAGTTTTGTTTTTTTTTTTAAAGAGTCCTTAGCTATTAGAGGTCTACACAGCAGTAGCTGAAATTTGCTTCAAAATAATCCGGGAGGTATGGAGGAGAAGCGGCCCAGTGTATCAGTACGGTTGGGCTGGCCATGAATTGCTAATTGTCGGAGCTGGGGGTTGGGTAAGGGGGCCATTATACAATTCTACTTTTGCATGTGTTTGGAATTTCCCATTGAAACCTCTGCAAAGCAGGCAGGGGCACCTGGCTGGCTCAGCTGGTACAGCTTGAGACTCCTGGCCTTGGGGTCATGAGTTTGACGCCACCCATTGGGTGCGGAGGTTACTTACAAAAACTTTTTTTTAATTAAAAAAAAAAAAAAAAAGACTCCACAAAGCAGGGAGATCTCATTACAGAGAGAGACCATCTAATTTAGGCCTGTAAATACAATAGGCATTATATCTTTTCATTCATTTGCTCATTCAAAAATATAATTACATAGAATATATAAAATTACCTGTGTATAATTATGGCAAAATTCACGTAACATAAAATTCACCATTTTAACCATTTGCAAGTGTACATGATCCCAATTATACCTCCATAAAAAACAAAGTGTACAATTCAGTGGCATTTTGTACATTCACAATGTTGCGGAAGACCATCACCACCATCCAGATGTCCCAAGAGAATACCCGTCACCCCCTCCCAATTAATCCCCCATTCCCTGCTCCCTCCTCTTAGCCCCTGGCTACCATTTACCTGCTTTCTGTTTGCACAGATTTACCTAATCTGCATGTAAGAAATAAATTCAACATCTATTGTTTAAATTTAAATTTTATTTTTTTTAATCACCAAAGCATTCAACAGGATTTAAAACTGAAAAAGTTCAAAAGGTTTTGCAGTGAAAATCTTCGCTCTGACCTCTCTGGCCCCACCATGCAATTCCCTCTCCAAGGCACCTGTTTCTTACTGACCCTTCCAGAGATTAAAACTTTCCTTCCTCCTCGTTTATGCAAACGGTACCATTTTATGCACACTGCTTTTCATGTATGCATGCAAAGGTTGGCCTTTCCCCCCTTAAGTACCTTGCGACTCGTTCTAGGACAGAACAAAAAGAACCACTCCTTTTCCCAGCTGCGTAGTATTCCGTGGCACCAGCCTAGAATCCGCATCCTGCGGTGTGTGCTTTGGGGTTACAGAAATGAATAAAATAAGTTCCTTTCCCGGGGAAGCTCTGGGTCTAAAAAGTACTTTCTTTTGAGAAGAGAGAACTAGAGACAAACTAGAGGCTTCTGCTTCGAGGCCGATCATCATCTCATCTGTCTTCACAGTCCGGCACCGGGAAAGGGAAAAGACAGCTAATCTGGAGGGTTCCGGGGAGTCTCCAGGGATCTGCCAGGTGTGGCTGGTGAAGGGGTCAGTGAATTACTGTCTCTTCTCCACCTTCTCCTCTTCGACACAACTGATTGTGTCACCTGTGTCCTCTCTTCTTTCCTGGTTAGGAAAGAAAGGAATTCTCCTTGGGGAAATTTAGAAGTGCATAGAGAGACAGGATTTACCCACAGTCGTTTGGAAGCATTCTTTTTTTTTTTTTTTTTAATTTATTTATTTGTCAGAGAGAGAGGGAGAAGGAGAGCGAGCACAGGCAAACAGAGTGGCAGGCAGAGGCAGAGGGAGAAGCAGGCTCCCTGCCGATCAAGGAGCCCGATGTGGGACTTGATCCCAGGACGCTGGGATCACGACCTGAGCCGAAGGCAGCCGCCCAACCAACTGAGCCACCCAGGCGTCCCTGCAAGCATTCTTAATTGCTGCTCAAAACTGCACTGCTTTGAGGGGCGCCTGGGCAGCGCAGTTGGTTACGCAGTTGACTCTTGATTTCGGCTGAGGTCATGATCTCAGGGTCGTAGGATCGAGCCCCGTGTCAGACATGGAGCCTGCTTGAGATTCTCCGTATCCACCCCCAGCCCTCCTCTCCCGGCCTGCTCTCACATGTGTGCGCTCTCTTTCTCTCTCTCAATGAATAAGTGTTTTTTTTTTTAAACTGCATTGCACTGATACACTGTAACTTACTAAATTATCTCTGTACTCACTTCTGCATTTTAGAGATCCAGGAACCAAAGCCACAACAGATGTTTATCTTAAGGAGATAGAGAAACATCCAAGTTCATATACCGAATGAGACAGGTAACAGTTGGAACCAGATGTGTGTATTGGAAAATTCTCTCTGGGACACAGAAACTGTATTAATGAGTGATCTCAGGGAGGATGCAGGGCTAGAAAGAGGAGAAGAGCAGCGGACAGCAGACTTCAGGGATTCCAACAGTTGCTGGATAGTAAACTAAAATGAAAAATCCTGCAAATTGAGCAGAAGAGCATTTATTCCGAGAGACTAGAACCCTGCAGCCCATGTCTGTGGGGCTGGACCGAGCAGGCAGTGGGACGGAGGGAAGAGCATTGGTGGACAGCAGACACATCGGTCGAACCCCATGGATGAGCAGCAGGGGCGCCCGCATCTGGGGGCGGCGGAAGCCACAGAATCGGACACGGTTCCCGTGAAGAGCGCGGAGGATGAGAAGAGGTCAGGGGCCGAGCCCGGGCACACTGACCACAGACAGCGTAAGTGTCACAGCAGCCAAGAGCTCAGAGCAAGACGTCCTCACCAACCCTACCCCAGAAACTCTTCCTGCCTGACCCGGGGGGGTGCCAGAGCTTGTCAGAGGGGTTGGGGACCTTTACGGGTGTCTAGCTCAGCAGGGGATTGGAGAGGGGAGAGGAGGGCGGAAGGGGAGGACTGTTTGAGGGCCTGAAAAAGAGCTCCCTACGGCCAGGGACTTCATCACCAGGGCTCTGACAAAGGGACGGGACGCTTCCTTTCCTAACAATACAATTTTCCCTGAAAATGGACCTAATAATAGGCCTCACACTACTACCAGGGCTAAATTAGACTCCACTGACTCATAAGTCTTTTTATGTCTGCAGTTCCGATCTCTGCTTCCCATACCACTGGGTAAATGACAACACTGTTGTTCTTCTACTGAACGTCTGTTTCAGGGGCGGGCAGTGGACCGTCCGTGGCTGTGTGCTATTATTACTGTATCTTTTGCAGCATCGTTTCAAACAAAAGGGAGAACGCACAATGAGGCAGACCGTTTTCTTGCTAAGCAAGTCCTCTGAGAAGAATTTGCTTTAGAACAAAGTCAGCTGCGTTGGGGGCAGAAAATCCGACAAATGGCCTCTTGGTAAATCTTGCCATACAGCGTTTGCATGGCTCCTTGTGGGTTAGAAACAGCGTTTGACTCAGAAAACACACTGAGTAAAACATCTCTAGCTCCTGTTCAACCAAAAAATGGTGAAAGATAAACAACGCTTATCCCTGGCAAAATTTCAGCTCAGTTTGGCAAATATTTACTGAGCACCAGCTGTGTTCCAAGGAGGCCGAGGTGGAAAGGCATGGTCGGCGGCCCAGAGGCTCAGATGCCAGGGAAGAGGCACTCTGAGTTGTCGATGGGCTGGGGCGGGGGGAGTAGCCCATTTGAAAGAAGGTGTATTTCTCACCGTAATTTAATAAACTCACATCTGGTTTCCTGAGACACTGGTATCCTAGCGTGGTTACACAAGCTTGGTCGGTATAAGCCAACAGCAAGCAACTCAGAGTTATGGATTTTTCCATCGGGGGGTCTGGGCTCTGGATCATGCCACAGGTGCAGGTAATTAAAATCACCAGGTGGGGAGGGGGTAGAGGAGGCTCACGTGCCCCTTCCTGCTGCCCCAGTTCCCTGGCGTGGCGAGTGCACGAGGTTTCTTCCTAACCCTGGTGACGCTGGTTCTCTAAGCTCTGCACCGGGTGGGAGAACAGGTGGTGGTCAAAGGCAGGGGATGGAGGGGTGGGTGGGCGTGGAGACAGACACACACACAGAAGGAGACGGACAGATGCTGTTGGGGAGGCAGAGCCACTAAGGGTATCTTTTTTTTCTCCTTGACACCCTTTTCAAATTTTAGTGACTGTGGCACTGAGAATGTCTCACCATGACATTTCTCTTCAGAGCAACAACTTCTACCACGGAGAACTGATGTGAAAACTCAAATGGATTTTGAAAGATTCCTGGAAGCAAGAAAGCATGGCTCTGGCTGTTAACCTCAGACTCTGCGGAGGTCTGTCCACCTCTAGACCAGGGCCTCAAAGCCCTCCCTCTCTGCAGAAGGGGAGGGTGGATATCGGGAGGGGACAAGGGGACGAGCCATTTCTGTCAGAGGCATTGTTAATACTATGACTGTCGGGCGCCTGGGCAGATCCATCCATTGAGCCTCCGACTCCTGATCTTGGCTCAGGTCATGATCTCAGGGTTGTGGGACTGAGTCCCGAGTTGGGCTCTGCGCTCAGGTGGGAGTCTGCTTAAGACTCTCTCTTCCTTTCCCTCCCCTACTCACACACTTTCCCGCACTCTCTCTAAAATAAATACATTTTTTAAAGGTTTCATTTATTTATTTGACAGAGAAAGAGCACGCACAAGCAGGGGAGCAGTAGACAGAGAGAAAGGGAGAGGCAGACTCCCAGCTGAGCAGGGAGCCTGATGCAGGGCTCGATCCCAGGACCCTGAGATCATGACCTGAGCCAAAGGCAGACGCTTAACTGAATGAGCCAACCAGGCGTCCCTAAATCTTTAAAAAAAATATATTACAATCGTCATCTTTCCAAGGAGGCCCATCAGGAGGCAGACTACTCAAGGCTGGATGTGTGACAATAGATTCTAATGATTTGCTTCTGCTCTTAACACTTTCTAGGCCAGAATCTTCTCTTCTATGGTCCCTGGTCTGTCACGCTGGGGTTTCAACAAAGTGCTTGTCATCTGTTCATGCAGATCCAGAGATGCTCCCCTCTCTCTCTCTTTTTAGCAAAGTTCTGGAGTCGTGCCGCTATCACCACCACTATCTGGCGTCAGGATATTTCCGTGGTCCCTGGCCCCCAAAAGCTCCTTCGTTGTCATTTGTAGTCTGTCCCTCTCTTCTACCCAAACCCCGGCAATCACTGATGAATTCTCCGTCTCCATCAGAGCCTCTTTTTTAAACACAATTTTGGGTGTCGCTGTCCATAAATTCTCACACCTGTGCCTGAGGATGGGCTGGCCCTCTGGGTAAGGACACACACCGCCTTCTTCAGTTTCTACAGCAGAATGTGACTCTGTGCTTGTGCGTCTGCCCTAGGCCGTGGCCAGGCCTGCCCACGGAAAGCACCCCAGTGGACACGAGTGGACGCAAATGGAAAACTGCTAGGCCTTGCAGTGTGCGTGCAGGGAAAGGGAGGCTGCTGCACATTCTAGCACACCGGACAGGAAGTCCAAGGGCGAAGACGTGGCTCTGAGGTCCAGGTGATGTGGCCTTGTAAGTAGCAGACTGACGGCATTCCGTGGCGGCCCACGTCGTTACTGGGTCATATGCTTCGGGCCTGGCGGACATCTCACCCTACGTGGGCTCGCTGGACACACTAGAGTGTGCGCACACCTTCCTGAGGCGCAGGAAGGCAGGCCTCGGGGAGCCCTCCTGGACTCCTCACCTCATTCCCATCCCTGCTTTGGACTAAACCAAAGTCAAAATGAACTGAGTCTCAGATGCGACGTGGAAGTCCACGGCCGGCTCGAGCAGTGTCTCACACGAAAGCCAACAGCGCCTCCTTGATGGACGCCTCGAACATCCGGGTTCTCACTCCTCAGCCGCAGGGGACAGTCGTGACTGGCCTGTCTCACGTCGCCTATTCCTCAAACCTCCAGCTCCGAGGCGGTGTTCTTGAGGTTGTCTGGTGTCCCTTCTCTGGGAAGGAGGGTGTGGATTCGAATCTCCCTTCTGTGTGCCTGCGCAACCTTGGGCAAGTTACTTGGCGTCAGCAAGGCCTGAAGGAGATACCGTAGTTCCGAGGCAGTGCCCAGGGCCTGGAGTCCGCGCTCAGCAGACGGCGCTGGTGAGAGTGTTGTGACAGGCGTGTTTGCACGGGGCCATTGCAAAAGGTTCGCCTCAGAGCCTCTCTCTGCTCAAACCAGCCAAGTCAGAGTGTTTCGCTTCGGTCTGGAGAACGGTGAGGAAGGAGAGGGGGGACTCACTAACGTTTCTTAAGCCCTACAATCATAATCTTGGCAGTGGAAGATAATAATTGTTATCATCTCATTTTAGGAATAAGAAGAAATAACCTCATTCTTGGTTAAGGTCACTCAGGCTGGCCTGCACGGAAAGCCAATGTTCTTTCCACCTAAAAATGCTCCAGGTCCCCATGGAGCAAAAGCTCTCCCCCCGACACACGCCTGTGGGAGGCGGCAGGCTCTCACCCGCCAGGAGGGAGACAGAGTCAACCCTCAGCAATGCCTCACTGGAGCAGGCCAAAGTCAAGGAGAGACACACGTTGCCCCGTGTCAGCAGAGGTCACAGCCCACATTCCAAGTAGGAGGGGGGCAACGTTACGCAGCGGATCTTTGGGGGTTCTCGGGAGAGAGAGGAGTAGAGAGGGAGTGAGTCGGCCTAAAAGGAAGTGGGGAGCCTTGTCCATCCACCACACCCCAAGCCCAGATCCCTCCCAGGGGCTCACTGCTGGCGTCTGTGCTTGGCTGTGGGCACACGCGCGTGTGCATGTGTGCACGCATCTGCCCTAACTTCACTTTGAGTTTTCCCTCAGCCTTGAGTCTGTCTACACCGGGAACCTCGCTGGAATTACCCTTCCCTGCACTCGATGGGGTCACCTTGTCCTGCTCTAGATGATGCCTACGCTACAGCGGGACGATCCTCTACCGGACTCTTCGCTTAGATCCTACGATTTGTGTTCCACGTCTCGTCACTTCTGTCCATTCCCCCCAGCATTTACCCTAGAAACATGCTGGATATGGATAAGTGCTCCTGGAGGGGAGAAAATAAGCAAGGTCACAAGCCCCCAAAAGGTCTTTAGGGGGGAATTTCTCTAGCATTTAGGTGGGGTTTTCTCTAGCGTTCTATCTGGACAGAAATGAAATATTAAATAAATGACCAAACTTGGTGTTAGAGTTTATAAAAATGAGCAAACT
>PISX010005425.1:0-30829 GCA_004024625.1 Mellivora capensis
AAAAAAAAAAAAAAAATTGGGCATACAGAAGAATCAGTGAATCTAAATACAGGTCAACTGAGATTACCAAATCTACAGAACAGAAAGAAAAAAGAAGGAAGAAAAATCAATAGAATCTCAGAGACCTACGAGGCACCATAAACATAACAACACACACAATGGGAATCCTAGAATAGGAAAGGAAAATGAAGAAAGAATATTTGCCAAATTTGATAAAAATTAAAAATCATCTTCATTCCCAAAATGCTCAATAAACCCCTAAATAAAGATAAACTCGGACATACACACCTAAAACTATCACAGTCAACTGCTGAAAGATAGAGACAAAATCTTTTTAAAAGACAAAAGAAAAAAACTCTTCATTAACAAGGAATCCTCAAAAAGATTACCAGCTGAATTTTTCATCAGGAATCAGACAGTAAAGTAGCATACTCAAATACTCAAAATGCCAGGGTAGAGGGAACTATCAAGATAATGAGTAAGGGACAGGAGAGGCTAGGAAGGGGAAGACAGGTAGGGAGCTACATGACTAGTCTCAAAGAAATCCCAGATGTGAAGAAATGTTATAGATGAGATATTAACCAGAGAGAAGGGAAGGTAACAAATCCACCACTTTTGTTCTAAATATAGACAGGATAGTCTCATGATATTTACAAATCTACCACGTTTGTTTTAACATGTTATTGACAAGATATGGTCAGTTTTCTATAAAAGACTGACCATAAAAAGCCCTCAGTGGCAACCCATTCAGAACCCCTCTCACACTACAGAGTTTCCTTTTCTTTCCTTTCTATTCTCAACTTCACATAATAAACTTTCACCTCACTTCACCCTTTTGTGTCCAGGAAGATTCATTCCTCGACTCTGAGACAAAAACCCTGCAACAATAATATTATACATCTAGCAAAATTAAATTTCAAAAATGAAGATATTCCCAGATAAACAAAAACTGAATTAGTTGCTAGAATATCTACCCTACAATAAATACTAAAGAGAGTCTACCAGGCTAAAATCAAAGATAAATAAACCAGGATTTGGGAAGATGCTGTCAGAACAGAAAGACTCTAGGTTGGTCTAGTCCCATGAATAAAATACGATAACTATCAAATCATCTTAAATACCCAAGAAATCAACCTGAACACTAACAGAACAAACTGCACAACTAAAGGGAGAGAAAAGGCCACACTGAAGAAGGTAGGAAGTGGGGAGACATGGTTTGAGGGAGAAATGGATCATGTGTGCTGCAGATGAGACAGAGCCATGGTCACAGAGAAGGGTGAGAGAGAAGCACACAAGGGAACACACAAGGAGAATGTTTTCCCAAAGCCATTGGTTGGGGAAAAAAGGGGAGGGGCTGAGTTTCCTGAGTTCTTGTAACAGTAGGGCTTAAAGTTTAGAGTTTTGGATATCAGCAGGGTTGACTGGCATGAGACTGCAGGGAACTGCACTGCTGCTGGAATAAGGACAGGCAAAAAAGGGGGAGGCAGAAAGCCTGGAAACAGCAATCTGAAAAATACCTGGGACACACAGAGGGGAGATTATTCATTCTACTGTGAGTGCTTCCCTGAGAGACAGTGCTCACAGAGATGTTTCTCTGGGAACAAAAGAGCTGACTGGTCTCTTTCACTCCCTCTCCCCTTAGCATAAACACAGAGCCACCTGCAGGAAGCAGCACAAGGGCCTACACAGGTTGCCTGACTTGATTACAACAATTTTCACCTCTGTGCTCTGGTGGGACTACCCTGCTCAGTCAAGATTGCCTCAGTCCCAGCATGGCAGGACCCTCCCCCCAAAGTCCAGCATAATCCCCTACCCACAGCACATCCCTAAAGCATACAGTATTAAAAGTCAGCAGTCTTGACAGAATTAGAGCCCAAAGGTCAGTGGGCTGCTCTTGGTGAGAAGTAGTCAAAAAAACCTTGAGGCAGACAACATGGAAACAAAAATCTCAAAAATCCCTGGGGCACAAAGGGGAAGATTATTCACTCTTCTCAGAGTGCTTTTCTTTTTTTTTTTTAAGATTTTATTTATCTACTTGACAGAGTTCACAAGTAGGCAGAGAAGCAGGCAGAGAGAGAGGAGGAAGCAGGCTCCCTGCTGAGCAGAGAGCCCGATGCGGGACTCGATCCCAGGACCCTGGGATCATGACCCGAGCCGAAGGCAGAGGGTTTAACCCGCTGAGCCACCCAGGCGCCCTCAGAGTGCTTTTCTAAGAGTCAGCCTTCAATGAGACACCTCTCCAGGAACAAAGAAGCTGGCTAGAGCCATTTCCCTTCCCCTTCCAGCATAAATGCAGAGACACCTGCAGGAAGAGGCTCAGGGCTGACACAGGTTGCCTAACTTGCTTATACAAGCTCTCAGATCTCTGCACTTTGGTGGGACTGCCCTTCTCTATCAAGCTTGACCCAGCCCAAGAGTGACAGGCCATTCTCCCAGAAGACCAGCAGAAACCCTGACCAACACCATGTCTCCTGACTAAAGTTCCAAATTTTTTAGTTCTAGATAAAGTAGGATCCACTCTTTTTGCATGAGCACACTGCAGCATACATAGTTAAAACTTGCCACACTCTGGCCAAGGACTAAACACTGCCCACTGCAGGCAAGGAGAGGTTTACTAATGACTGGCTTGAAATATAGAGCAGACAAAACATAACAACAGAGCACAGAAGCACACACTCTGAAGTGCCAAGCCCAGGACACTACATGACCACTTCTTCATAAAGCCATTATTCTCAAGAACAGTAAGCAGAACAGGCTTTTCTAACACAGAGAAGAAGACAAAGACTTAGACAAAATGATAAGATGGAGGAATTTATTACAAATGAAAGAATAAGATGAGGTCTTGGGCAGAGTTCTAAACAAAGCAGATATAAGTAACATGACTGATAGAGAATTTAAAGCAACATTCATAAGGATACTCACTGGACTTGATAAAAGAATGGAAGGCAACCAGGAGAATTTTACCAAAGATATAAAAGTTAAAAAGGAATCAATCAGAAATGAACAATGCAATAACTGAGACTGGAAAGAAGCTTAATGCAATGAAAAAAGACTGAAAGGAGATTTATGAAACACAAGAATAGACTTAGTGATTCCATCAACTGTCATAACATTCATATTACAGGAGTCCCAGAAGAGGAAAAGAGAGGAAGAGAGGCAGAATATTTATTTGAGGAAATAACAGGTGAAAACTTCCCTAATTTAGGGAAGGAAAGAGACATCCATATCTAGGAGGCAGAGAGAACACCCATTACAATTAACAAAAGCAGGTCAAAACCAAGACATGTTGTAATTAAATATAGTAATAAAGAAAAAAATCTCTTAAAAGCAGCAAGACAAAGAAAGTCCCTAACTTACAAGACAAGATGCATAAGGCTAACTGCTGTCCTGGCAACAGAAACTTGGCAAGCCAGAAGATAGTGGCATGATAAATTCAATGTGCAGAATGAAAAAAAAAATCTGTAGCCAAGAATACCTATCCAGCAAGGCTAGCATTCAGAACAGAAGAGTCAAACTTCCAAACAAAGAATTTCCAAAACCAAACCCAAAGAATTTCATGGTCACTAAAGCAGCCCTGCAAGAAATATTAAAGGGAATTCCTTGAGTGGAAATGAGAGGCCAAAACTGACAAAGACAAGAAAGGATCACAGAAATCTCCATAAACAATGACAAAACAAGTAAAAAAAAAAAGCACTAAATCCATATTAATAATTACTCTGAATGTAAATAGACAAAAGTTTCATTCAAAAGATATAAGGTGGGACACCTGGGTGGCTCAGTTGGTTAAGTGGCTGCCTTCGGCTCAGGTCATGATCCCAGCATCCTGGGATCGAGTCCCACATCAGGCTCCTTGCTCAGCAGGGAGCCTGCTTCTCCCTCTGCAACTCTGCCTGTGGGCTCTCTCTCTCTCTCTGACAAATAAATAAATAAAATCTTTTTTTAAGAAAAGATATAAGGTGTCAGAATGGGGAAAAAAAACCTATATGCGGCTTACTCATTTAAGGCCTAAAGATGCCTGCAGATTAAAAGAAACGGGATGAAGAAACATTCATCATACAAATAGACATCAAAAGAAAGCTACTGTATCAATACATATATTGGACAAATTAGACATTACAACAAAGACTGTAACAAGAGACAAAGAAGGGCACTACATAATCATAAAAGGGAAAGTCCAACAAGAAAATCTAACAATTGTAAATGTTTATGCACCCGACATGGGAGGACCCAAATATATAAATTAATTAATAACAAACATAAAGGAATGCAATCATAATAATACAGTAATAGTAGGGGACATTAACACCCCACTTACATCAACGGACAGATGATCTAAAGAGAAAAAAAAGGAAACAACTTTAAATGATGAACTGGAACACATGGATTTAACAGATATATTCAGAACATTCCAACCTAAAGCAGCAGAATACACATTCTTTTCAAGTGCACATGGGCCATTCTCCAGAACAGATCACATATTAGTTCACAAAACAATACACAATATATATAAAAAGACTGACTCATACCATGCATTGTTTCCTGACCACAAATCTATGAAACTTAAAGTCACCCACAAGCCCAATGCAGCACTTGATCCCAGGACCCTGAGATCACAACCAGAGCTGAAATCAGATGCTTAAGTGACTGAGCCACCCAGGTGCTCTTTGCATTTTTATTCATAAGGGATATTGGTTTCTAGTGTTCTATTGTGATCTTTGTCTAGTTCTGGTATCAAGATAATACTAGACTCAAAAAATGAGTCAAGAAGTGTTGTCATGTAATTTATTTTGTGAAAATTTTGGGAAGGTTTAGTATTGATTCTTTTTTAGGTGTTTCTGTAATGTTTACCAGTGAAGCCTTATTGCCCTGAGATTTTTTTGTTTGGACAATTTTTTAGATTATTAATTCATTCTCATTTCTTGTCATATGTCTGTCAACATTTTCTATTTCTTTTTGAGTTAGTTTAAGTAGTTTGTGTGTTTCTAGGAATTTATCCATTTCATCTACATTGTCTAACTTATTGGCGTCTAATTGTTCATAATATTCCTCTATAATGCTTTTTTATATGTCTCATCTTTCATTCCTGACTTTAGTAATTTGAATCTTTTCCCTTTTTCTTCTTGGTCCTTGTAACTAAAAGCTTGTTAATTTTGATGATTTGGTTTCATTGCTTTTATTAATTTTTCTATTATCTTGTTATTTTCTAATCCCTTTTATTATTTCATTCCTTCTGCTTGCCTTGTGTTAATAATTCCTTCTTTTTCTAGTTTCTTCTGATATAAAAGTATGTTGTTGATTTCAGATATCTCACATATTTCCAATATTTCCCTTTTTGTAACTTGAAACCATGTATTTTCCTGTATGCATTGTGTTAATTTTATTGCAGAAGTTTAGTATGTTGTATTCTTCTTTCCATTTATCTCATAGTATTTTCTAATTTATCTTGTGGTTTCTTCTTTGATCCCTTGGTTATTTAGAAGTGTGTTAAATTTCCACATATCTGTGAATTTCCAAATTCCTTCCTGTAGATTTTTTTAAGTTTTTTTGTTGTTGTTTTTTGACTGTTGTTGTTGTTTTTTTTTTTTAATTATTTGAGAGAATGATTGTGAGAGAGGATGAGATCTTGCACAGGGAGAAAGGAGAGAGGGAGAAGCAGACTCCCCACTGAACATGGAGCCTGATGCCAGACTCAATCCCAGGACACTGGAATCATGATCTGAGCTGAAGGCAGATGCTTAACTGACTGAACCACCAAGCACCCCTCCTGTTGATTTCTAATTTTATTCCACTGTGGTAAGAGAACATATTTTGTAGGATTTTAATTCTGTTAAATTTTTTGAGGCCTAGCATATGGTGTTTTCTTGAGGACATTCTTGTGCATTTGAGAAAAAGGTGTATTTTTCTGTTGTTGGGTGGAGTATTTTATAGATGTATGTTATGTCTATTGGTTTACAGTGTTGTTAATGTCTTTTATTTCTTTTTTTTCTACTTTTTCTATCCATCATTGAAAATGAGATATCAAAATCTCCATCTGTTATTGTTGATTTGTCTATTTCTTTCATTTCTGTTGGGTTTCTGCTTCATGTACTCATATCTCTGTTGATAGATGAATGTCTGTTTATAATTGTGATTTCTTTCTGTTGGACTGACAATTTTATCATTAGTAGATATTCTTTGTCTCTAGTCCCAATTTTTGTCTTAAGGTATATTTTGTCTTTTATTATTATAAACATTCCTTCTCTCTTTGGTTACCGATTACATAGCATATCATTCTCCATCCTGTAACTTTCAAAGTATCCATATCTATGATAGAAGAAAGTGTTTTATAGACAGCCTAGGGTCACTTTTTAAATCCATTCTACCACCTCTGGCTTTGATTAGTTTTTTTTTACTATATTCATGTTTATTTTAATACAGACAAGGTAGGATTTACATATGACTTTTATGTTCTGTATGCCTCACATAGGTTTTGTTCCTCTGTTCTACCACTATTGCTTTCCTTTTCGTAAAGTAGCTTTTCCAGTATACTCTTTAATTAGTTCAATTTACTATATATTTTCAGATATTAGTGGTTGTCCTGGGAATTACAATTAATACTTTAATGACACAATGTAGGGTAGATTAATACCAATTCCAATTGCATAAAAATATTTTCTCCAATATAGCTGCTATCTCCCCTTTCTTTTGTACCATATTTTCATACAAATTGTACTTCATATGTTTTAATTTGATAAATATAAATTTGTATGTATTGCTATACAGTTTCCTTCTTAACATATATAAGAAGAAAAGAGTTACAAATAAAATGCATTTATTTTGTCTCCTATATGTATTTGTGTATAGTTGTAAATGGGACTGATTCCTTAATTTCTCTTTCTGCTGCTTTATTATTGGTGTTTAGAAATGCAACAGATTTATTATAAGATTTTAATTATTTACTTTGAAAGAGAGAGAGAGCATGAACAGGGTTGGAGGGGCAGAAGCAGACTCCCTGCTGAGCAGGGAGCTCAATGCAGGGCTAGACTGCAGGACCCAGAAATAATGACCTGAGCTGAAGGCTGATGTTTAACTGACTGAGCCACCGAGGCACCCTAAAATGCAACAGATTTCTGTACACTGATTTTGTATCCTGAGAGTTTATTGAATACATGTGTCAGTTCTAGCAGTTTTTTGGTGGAGTCTTTCAGGTTTTTCACATAGAGTATTATGTCATGCACAAATAGTGAAAGTTTTACCTCTTCCTAGGTGATTTGGATGCCTTTCATTTATTTTTGTTGTCTGATTGTTGTGGCTAGGACTTCCAGTGCTATGTTGAGTAATACTGGTGAGAGTGAATATCCCTGTCTTTTTCCTGACTATAGAGAAAAAGCTCTCAGTTGTTCCCCACCGGAGATATGTATTTATGTATTAGCTGTGAGTTTTTCATGTATGGCCTTTATTATGTTGCAGTATGTTCCCTCTAACCTTACTTTGTTGAGGGCTTTTATCATGAATGGATATTGTACTTTGTCTAGTGCTTTTTCTGCATGTACTGAAAGGATCATATGGTCCTTATCCTTTCTTTTATTAATGTGGTGTATCACAGTGATTGATTAGCAAATATTGAACCACACTTGCAACCCAGGAAAAAAATCCCACTTGCTCAGGGTCAATGATCCTTTTAATATATTGTTGGATTCTCTCTGCTAGTATTTATTGAGAATTTTTGCATCCCTATTCATCATGGATATTGGCTTATAGTCCTCTTTTTAGTGGAGTCTTTATCTGGTGTTAATATATGGATAACACTGACCTCACAGAATGAACTTGGATATTTTCTTTCCTTTTTATTTTTTGGAATAGCTTGAGAGGAATAGATATTACATCTTCTTTAAATGTTTGGTAGAATTCACTGGTGAAGCCATCTTGTCCTGGACATTTGTTTTTTAGGATTTTTTTATTACTGATTCAATTTTTTGCTGGTTATCAGTCTTTTCAAGTTTTCCATTTGTTCCTCCTTCATTTTGTTAGTTAATATATTTGTAAGAATTTATCCATTTCTTCCAGTTTGTCCAATTTTTTGCCATATAGTTTTATGTGGTGTTGGTTATTATTTATCCTCTCTCCTTTGTGATTTTATTTATTGGGTTCTTTTTTTTTCTTTTTGTAAGTCTGATAGACATTTTTAAATTTTATTAGTTTTTTCAAAGAACCAGCTCCTGGTTTCATTGATCTGTTCCATTGGGTTTTTTTTTTTTTTTTTAGTTTCTATATCATTTATTTCTGCTTCAATCTGTATTATTTCTTTCCTTCTGCTGGCTTTAGACTTCATTTGTTGTTGTTGTTGTTTTCCTACTTCCTCTAGGTGTAAGGTTAGGTTCTTTATTTGAAATATTTGCCTCTTGAGGTATGCATGTATTGCTATACCTTCCCATCTTATGACTATTTTTGCTGCATTCCAAAGATTTTGGACCATTGTGTTTTCATTTTCATTTTTTCCATGCATTTTTTATTTCTTTTTTAATTTCCTGGTTGACCAATTCCTTGTTTAGTAGCATGTTGGTTAACCTCCGGGGGTTTATGATCCTTCCAAACTTTTTCTGGTGGTTGACTTCTAGTTTCATAGAATTGTGGTCAGAAAATATGCCTGGTATGATCTTAACCATTTTATACTTGAGGCCTAATTTGTGACCCAGTATATGATCTATTTTGGAGAATGTACCATGTGCACTCGAAAAGTATATTCTGTTGCATTAAGATGGAATGTTCTAAATATATGTTAAGTCCATCTGGTCCAGTATGTCATTCAAAGCCTTTTTTCTTTATTGATTTTCTGCTTAAATAATCTGCCCATTGATGTAAGTGGAGTGTTAAAGTCCCCAACTATTTTTGTATCATTAATTATTTCTTTTATGTTTGTTAATTGTTTTATATATTTGGGTGCTCCCATGTTGAGTATATGAGTATTTACAATTGTAATATCTCCTTTTTGAATTGTCCCTTTTATTAAGCTATAGTATCCTTTTTTCATCTATTATTTCAGTCTTTGGTTTAAAATCTAGTTTGTCCAAAATAATTATTGCTACTCTGGTTTTCCTTTGATGTCCACATGCATGATAAATTATTTTTCATCCACTCACTTTCAATATCCAGGTGTCTTTAGGTCTCAAATGAGTGTCCTGTAGGCAGAATATAGATGCACCTTTTTTTAATCCATTCTGGTACCCTGTCTTTTGATTGGTACATTTAGTCCATTTACATTCAGAGTAATTATTTTTTTTTTAATTTGACAGAGAGAGAGAGAGAGAGATCACAAGTAGGCAGAGTGGCAGGCAGAAGGGGAGAGGGAAGCAGGCTCCTTGCTGAGCAGAGAACCTGATGTGGGGCTCAATCCCAATCACGACCTGAGCCGCAGGCAGAGGCTTAACCCACTGAGCCACCCAGGTGCCCCCAGAGTAATTATTCATAGATATATTTTTGGTGCCATTTTATTACTTGTTTTGTCATTATTTCTGGGGATTTTCTCTGATCCTTTCTTATCTTTGTAACTTTTGGTCTTTCCTTTCCATTCAAAGAGTCCTCTTTAATATTTCTTGCAGGGATACTTTACTGATCACAAACTCCTGTAGTCTTTGTCTGGGAAACTATCTCTCCTTCTATTTTGAATGATAGCCTTGCTGGATAGAATATTCTTGGCTGCATATTTTTCCATTCAGCAAGTTGTATATGTCATGCCACTCCCTTCTGGCTTGCCAAGCTTCTGTGGAGAAAGGTGCAGCTAGCCTTATTTGTCTTTCTTTATAGGTCAGGGACTTCTTTTGTCTTCTTGCTTTTAGGATTTTCTTCATCACTACATTTTGCTAATTTAATTGCAGTATGTCTTGGTATTGGCCTGCTTTTGATGATTTTGTTGGGACTTCTCTGTGACTCCTAGATCTAGATGTCTGTTCCCTTCCCCATATTAGGGAAGATTTCAGCTAGTATTTACTCAAATAAATTTTCTGCCAACTTTCCTCTCTCTCTCTTCTGGGACTCCTATAATACAAATGTTACTATGTTTGATGTAGTCATTGATTCCCCTAAGTCTATTCTCATGTTCTGTAATTCTTTCTTTTTTTCAGTTTCATTACTTTCTATTATTTTGTCTTCCATACCACTTATTTGTCCTTTCGCTTCTACTATTCTTGTGTTCATTACATCCAGTCTGCTTTCAATCAGAATTACTGCATTTTTCATTTCATTTGACTTTTTTATCTCTGCAATTAGGGCCTTCCTGAAGTCTTCCATTCTTTTCTCAAGCCCAATGAATATCCTTAAGATTTTTGCTTTAAATTCTGCCTCATGCATATTGATTGTATCTGTTTTGATTAGATCTCTGGCCATGATTTTATCTTGTTTCATTGGGATGAATTCCCCTATCTTGACATTTTATCTAAATCTCTGACATCTTCTTTGTGTTAGAAAAGCCTGTTTTGTTTCCTGCTCCTGAGATTAATGGCTTTATGAAGAAGAGGTCATATGCTGTCCAGGGCCTGGACCTTCAAGAACTGTCTCTGGTATGTGCTGTATGAACTCTGTGTTGTGTTTTGGCTGCTCTGTACTTCAGGCCAGTTATCTACAGAGGCTCTTCTTGTCTGCAGTAGGCAGTGTTTTGTCTGTGGCCAGAGTGTTATGAGTTTAACTAGGTGTACTGTGGTCTGCTTATTAAATGAGACTTGATGCTACTTCCTCTAGAACTGAAACCTTGCAGAACTCTCTAGTTGGGACATGTTGTGTGGGCAGAAGTACTTGCTGGACTTCTGGGATAGAGGCCCACCATGATGGGCCTGAGGCAATCTTGTCCAAAAAGAGCACTACAGCAGAGCACAGAGGTGTATGCCCTGGTGTAAGTGGGTCAGATAGCCAGTGTGGGTGCTGCGCTGTTTACAACATTTGGGTGGCTCTGTGTTTATGGTGAGGGGTGGGGTGAGGAGAATGGCACTAACCAGCTCCTTTGTCCCTAGAGACCCCTATCCGTGAATACTGCCACTCAGGGTAGCACTCCAAGAGGAGCTAGTAATCTCGCCTCTGTGTGTCCCAGGCTTTTTTCACATCACATCCACACTGTCTGCCTCTGTGTTGTTTTCTTTCCTTCTCTCCAGGAGCAGCACAGTTCCTTCTGGGCTCTATCCCAGCTGAGCCTGCTGACCTTTAAAACTCTAGGTTTTAGGGAATTGGTGTGGGCAGGGGCCTGCCCTCATCTTCTAGGGGAGAGTCTTGCCATGCTGGGACCGAGGGAAGTTTCACAGAGAAGTGCGGTCATGCCAGAGTGCAGGGCCATGTTCCCTCCCTTATAAGAAATGAGATGTTACAATAATTATGATTACCTAATATGTTAATTTACGTAGGAAGCATTGTCAAAAAGTAATACTTCTTTAATGTATTTGTATAGGCATATATTCTAAGTCTTCTAGAAATAATGTAATATTCCTAAAATCCTAATATGTCTTGGTATAAAGATAATTCTAGTTATTTTCTTGAAATGGTGTACCTCAGAAATCATCAAATCTGCTTGTCACTTGCATCATAATGAACTTGCTTCTGATCTCTAATTATTGCTATTCTTTTAAGTCTTTTGTCATTTATGGACAATTATGGTGTTAAGTATCTTCAAAGAGATTTATAATTTGACAAATACTCGAAAACACAGGATTTGATAAATTTAAGATTGTAACTCTGAAGTGGTAAGAATTTCTCAAACTCTAGTAGAAAACAGATTTCTTCAATGTTTTATTTCCCAAATTTAAAGGACCCCTTTTTCTCCTCTCCTTTAAGCTATTTATAACTGAATGACTTGGTAAAGTGTATCTTTACAACAAAGGTTAAAGTTATTATCTTTCTCTCCCTACATTATCCCTCCAGAATTCTGAAACTCTTTTAAATATTCTTATTTTCCATGACAATGTGTGTATTTGCACAAGTTCAATAAAACTCTGTTCTCCTTGTAAGAGTATGACCAATGCACCTAGCCATTGATTACTTGCTGAACAAGGAGGCATTTAGACATGTATTTAATAGTAATACCACCTGTTATACATGGATAAATTCCTCTGGGAAAGTAGAAATACAATTGCATATAATCAGAACACAAGCACATTGGCTACACTGAATTTCACCTGAAGACCCCAGGTCTTTTAAGCTATTTAACTGGTTACCTTCAGGTTTGGGCACTTGGTTTAGAATTATCATACAAATTGTACTTACCATAGTACTTTTAATTCTTTTTTATATAATTATTTTAAAACTTTGTACCTATTGCCTGTCAAATTTCTGCAAAAATAATGCACCAAATAGGATGATGATAGGTCAGTGTTTTGAGATGATTTCCAAAGCTTATGACCTTGATAAGATATACATTTTAGATGTGAAGTACATGAATGTTCTCTCTACTACCCTTCCTTGTTAAACGTGACCTCAGTGGTTTCTAATCATTATACCCTAAACTTGTTTCATTATGTTATTTATACTACTCTGTAATTTAATGATTCTTAAATGCATATCCAAACTTATTCTTTCTGCTCTACCCAGCTCAGTCACATGCTTTATGTTTTCCCACATGACCATGCTTGGCATTACTAAAATTCACAAAGCTGACAACCCATATGAATCTACCTTCTTACTTAGGATACCAGAACAGGATCACTAATGTTCCCTTCCAAGGTACAGGAGGGACCCAGAGCAGGTATTGAAGACCACTCTGGCAATGAGGGGACAAATGTTGACCTGTGATGTTCTACAGAGAAGATATCTCAATCAAAAGCAGGAAACGTAAATTTGTTTAACACCTCTGAACATGAGACTTTGTTTTAGGACTAAAAACTTCATCCTGCTTTTTAGAAATAGGGATGACACTGAACCTTTGAAGTGGGCAGAAGTAAATGACTGAACCCAAGACTATTACACCCATATTCTTGAAAAAAACTTGACACTGTGCACATAACAGTGCTAGTAACAGACACAAGGTACCCAAAAAACAAGTGAGTTATAAAATGTAATTATATCTTCCAATCATAATCTTTGAAAAACAGTTTCCGTGCATTTCCTAATAACTACACAATTTAGTAATGAAGACCCTGGACTTTTACTCTCCAACAGAACACATTTGTGATGTTACCTGAATCTGTGCTCCCTGAACTGCAATTCTAAGACCCCCAAATAAATGCTTTTATTTCAGCACTTCCTCTTTTCTTGGTTGACAACAGAAAAAGAGACATAAAATATTTTATTAGTTTCTGCTGTAGAACACAGTAATCTGATATTTATAAATATTATGTAATGGTCACCGCAATAAGCCTTTACCATATAACACAATACAAAGTAGTTACATTATTTAGTACATTCCCCATGTTGTACATTACTTCCCTTTAATTATTTTATAACTGGAAGATCATATATTACATTTAGTAGTCATATCTCTCTAGGTTCCTTTTAGCTGTGACAGTTACTCAGTCTTTCCTTATATTAATGATCTTGACAATTTTTCCTTGTATTAATGATCTTGACAATTTTCAAGAGCACTAGTCAGGTATTTTGTAAAATATCTTCTAATCAGAATTTTCTGATACTTCTCTCATAACCTAGGGTTAAATGTTTTGGGGAACAAAACACAAAAGTGCCATTTTTATCACATCATATCATGGACACACACTATCAACATAACTTATCATTGCTAATGTTGACACTGTCTACCTGAATGAAGCAGTGTTTCTCAAGATTGTCCACACTAAAATTAGTGTTTCTTTCCTTTATTCCAAACTGTATCTTTGGACGGAAAACACAGTATACAGTCCACACTCAAAGAGAGGGAAGTTATGCTCCACCTCCTTGAGTGTATAATATCTACATAAAGTATTGCCCAACTGATTTTTATCTAAAGTGTAAAAACTATTGATTGAAAGAAGGATAGCTTTTTTAGCATAAAGTGCTGGAGTCATTAAACATGAGGCATAAAAATTAACCTCAATCCAAACTTCACACCCTATACAAACATTAAGTCAATATAGACCATAGCCCTAAACCTAAAACAATAAATTTTTAGAAGAAAACTTGGAGAAAATCTTTAGGTCTTAGTCCTTGCTGAAGAGTTCTTAGACCTAATACTAAAAGCATGATCTAGAAAAGAAATATATTTATAAATGGAATTTCATCAAAATTTTAAAATTTTACTCTGCAAAGGACACTGTTAAGAGGATGAAAAGACAAATTATAGACTGCGGGAGAAAATATTTACAAACCACATATATCAGAAAAGCTTCATAGAATATAGAATATATAAGGAATACCCAAAATTGAAAACTAAATACAAACAATCCAATCAGAAACTGGGCAACAGATAGAAAGAAATATTTCACTGAAAAGGATACATGGATTGCAAATCAGTACAAGATATGTTATTCAACAACATTAGCTATTTGGGAAGTCCAAATTAAGGCAACAGTGAGATTTGTTATATACTTACCAAAAAGGCTAAAATAGTAACAATATCAAAAGCTGACAATGATGCAGAAAAACTGAATTTCATACACCATTGTTGCAAATGTAAAGCTGTAAGACCACTGTGGAAAACAATTTGAAATCTACTTTAAAAACACCATAAAACCCAGCAATTGTATTTCTGGGCAGTTACCCCATAGAAATGAAAATATATGCCTGCCCCAAGTCCTCTACACAAATATTTATTGCAGTTTTATTAGTAGTCAAAACCTGAAAACAACCTAGATATTTTCACCAGGTGAATGGTTAAACAAACTATGATATATCCATACCAAGGAATGTTATTTGGCAACAAAAAGGGACAAACCATTGACACAACTTGAGAGATTTTCCAGAAAATTGTTCTGAGCAGGGAAAAAAAAAAACCAGCCTCAATAAATCATATTCTATTTTATTCCATTTGCATAGCATTCTCAAAATGACAAAAATATAGAGATGGAAAACATATTCTTGGTTGCCAGGGGGTAAGGGTGGTGTCAGGAAGGTGTGTAAGTGCAAATACAAAGGGGTAGCACAAAGGAGCTCTTTCTGGTAATTGGCTAGTTATATATCTTGATTGACATTATAGTCACACAAATCTACAAGTGTGATAAAATGCATAGGACGTTACATACACACTGTACCAATGTCAGTTTCCTGGTTTTGATATTTTATAATAGTTCAGAAGTAGCCATTGTGATAAACTCAATGAAAAGGACAAGGAATGTTTTTGTACTTTCTTTGTAATCCCCTATGATTCTTTTTTAAAAGATTTATTTATTTGAGAGAGACAGAGCAGAGGGGAGGGGCAGAGGGAAAGAAGAGTCCCAAGCAGACTCCCTGCTAAGCCCTAAGAGTTGATCACTTAACTGATTGAGCTACCAAGGCACCCTAATTTCCTGTGATTCTATAATTATTTTAAAAATAAGTATTTTTTAAAAACTAAAAAAGCTATCCAACTACTTATTGGCCTGATAGCAAAACCAGTTTTAGCTATAATGGCTTTCTTTCTGCTCCTTGAACTTAACCAGAAACATGCAAATCTCAGGACCATTAAAATTTCCCCCAGATATCTTCACTGAAATGTCACTTTACCAGAGAGCCTTACTTGTAAATCCTTATCTAAGATTGCATATACCATACACACATACACATACATACACTCTATCATCATTCCTGCTTATTTTTATCATTAGCATTTGTCGGTATTTAACATACTATAATATGTAATTATCTTGTTTAGGATCCGTCTTCTTCTTAGTAGAACATAAAGTTCAATGAAGGCAATGATTTTTACCTTTTTTATTTATTACTATCTCTACATTTATTAAAATAATACATGGAACACAATATGAAATTAATGAATACATACTGAATGAGTGAATGATTAAATGTACATGGAAAGAAAATTATGGACCAAATTCATTTATGAAGATAGATGCAAAAATCCTAAACAAAATATTCACATATAAGCAATGCATAGGAAAGTCACTGTAAGAAGGAAATCCTGCCACATACAACAACATGGGTAGACACTGAGGGCATTATGTTAAGTGAAATAAGTCAAACAGAGAAAGACAAATACTGTATGACCTCACTTATATGGAGAATCTAAAAAAAAAAAAAGCAGCCCACCTCAGATAAAGAGATCAAATTTTTGTTTACCAGAGGTAGGGAGTATGGAATGGGAGCCTGGGGGAATTAGATGAAGGTGGTCAAAAGATAAAAACTTCCAGTTTTGGGACGCCTGGGTGGCTCAGTTGGTTAAGCCGCTGCCTTTGGCTCAGGTCATGATCCCAGCGTCCTGGGATTGAGTCCCACATCAGGCTCCTTGCTCGGCAGGGAGCCTGCTTCTCCCTCTGCCTCTGCCTGCCACTCTGTCTGCCTGTGCTCTCTCCCTCTCTCTCTGACAAATAAATAAATTTTTTTAAAAAGATACCTTTAAAAAAAAAAAACTTCCAGTTTTAAGATAAATAAGTACCTGAGAAGCAATGTACAACACAATGGCCTATAGTTAACAAGGCTTATACATACAAGGAAATGGATGTTATGTAAATTCATTGTGGTATTCTTTTTGTAATATAGGTAAATCAAGTCATTAGGCTATCTTAAATTTATGTAGTGCTGTATGTCAAATATATTTCAATAAAACTGAAAAAAGTCACTAAATATCATGTTCAAATAAGGTTTATTCTAAGAATTCAAGGATAATCTAATATTAAAAACTTATTAGTGTAATTTACCACATTTAGTTTTTTTTAAAAGATTTTATTTATTTATTCGACAGAGAGAGAGAGATCACAAGTCGGCAGAGGGGTGGGGGGAGGGGGGAAGCAGACTCCCTGCTGAGCAGAGAGCCCCGATGTGGCCTTGATCCCAGTACCCTGAGATCATGACCCGAGCTGAAGGCAGAGGTTTAACCTACTGAGCCTCCCAGGCACCACAATTTACCACATTTATAAAAGGAGGATACAAAAAAAGCACTTGATAAGTGCCACACTCGTTCATATTCATTATTACCAAAAAGGAAAAAAAAACAGCCTAAGATGAGAAAGAGGCATCCTTTTTTTTTTTTTTAAAGATTTTATTCATTTATTTGACAGAGAGAGATCACAGCAGACAGAGAGGCAGGCAGAGAGAGAGAGGGAAGCAGGCTCCCCGCCGAGCAGAGAGCCCGATGCGGGACTCAATCCCAGGACCCTGAGATCATGACCTGAGCCGAAGGCAGTGGCTTACCCCACTGAGCCACCCAGGCGCCCCTGAGAAAGAGGCATCCTTAACGTGACAATTACTATCTACCGAAACTATCAAATGCCAGATGTAATGGTGAATTTTTAGAAGCATTCCCATTAAAGTATAGACCAAATTTACCACACCTCTATAACTCTTACTGACAAACATCATATGGTGATTCCAGCCATTGCAGTTAGATAAGAAAAAGAAATATGAAGTATAAAATCTGAAAAGAAGGTCTTAAAATTAGAGGTGACAAAATTTACTACTTAGTCAACCCAAGCAAACCTACAGGCAAATTGTTAAAACTAATGAGACTTTATCAAGGTTCCTATATATAAGATCAACATATAAAAATTAATAGAATTCTTTTTATCAAAAATAACTAGAAAATATAGCTTAAAGGGATTTATTATAGCAACTAAAAGAATAAGCTACCTTGAAGTAAATCTAAGAAAAGAAGTGCATGAATTTTTTGTAAAACATTTTAAACAATGTCAAAAGATACAAATGTCCCCATATCAATATACCAATCACCCATTTCCATACATGGAAAAAACTGAATTATCATAATGGGCCAATTCCCTCAATCTATAAATTCAATGCAATTTTGATATACTTAATCATTCCCAATAGAAAAGTGCCAGTCCAAGAATAGTAAGGAAAGTAATGAATAACAAGTTGGTCAAACTCTCCCTACCAATAGGCTAGATTTGTTATAAGATAAACCTAGATGCATTATGACCTAAATGTGAACATCAAATCTTTAAAACTTACATAAGAAAACAAAATATTTTTCTAACTTTAGTGTAACAATTTTTAAAGATACAAAATGTACAAGTAAAAAAAGTATGAATATATTTAATCCCAAAAGTATGAATATATTTAACAGTTAAAAACTTCTTTATGACAAAAGGCACCATAAACAAGATGAAAAGGGAGAGAAAGTGAACAGTGTTTGCCTTTTGCAATAGAAAAGACTAAGGAATAGGAAGTTTTTTGTAACATATTTAACAGAATTAACTTCTGGAATATACAAATAACACTTATAAACCAATAATAAGAGCCAGCAAATCAAAAGACAAAATGGACAAATAATACAAAAATAAGCAATTCACATTGAAATACCAAGGGCCAATAAACATTTTGTAAAATCCTCAATTAATAGCTTAAAAAATATAAAGTCTCGTCCAAGATGATGAGGTAGGAAGACCCTGAACTCACCAGCTCTGTGGAACACACCAAATTACACCTATATATAGAACAATTCCTCCAGAAGAACTGAGGGTCAACTGAACAGCATCTGTACAACAAAAGACACAGAGAACAGCAAACGAGAACACCAAGTGAGGGGGAAACACAGTAACAAATGGAATCCCCAACATGATGCTGAGAATGGCAGTGGGGAGGGATAATACTAA
The DNA here is from genome assembly GCA_004024625.1 of Mellivora capensis. Lineage (NCBI taxonomy): Eukaryota > Metazoa > Chordata > Mammalia > Carnivora > Mustelidae > Mellivora > Mellivora capensis. Next base: position 18,645 of record PISX010005425.1, read on the forward strand.
GGGACCAGGAACAGCTTCCTCTGTGTCAGCCCACAGAGAAAAGGCATCATTTAAAAGAGCAACTATTTTATCAGAGACAACACTAGAACTTTGATAAAAAACAGAAGAGCTTCAGCAACCCTCTCTGAGTCAGAGAGACTGGGGATCTACATAATTTACATTCTCTCTCTAACGTAAAAAGCCCAGACCAGAACTGGGTCTAGACATCATAGCCAGAGGGTCTGGTCCACACAGTGAGCTTGATGTCTCCGCGAGATCCAGGTCTACAAGCCCACATCAGGCCAGGGCATACTGAGACACAGAAAAAAAAAGTCACAATTTAAAAGGACCAAGGAGCGGCACAAATGCTGTCTCCACTTTCACATTAAAAGCCCAGATAAAAAGAGAGTCCAGTGGATACAGTGAGCTTGTTGACTAAGTGAATTCAGAATCCACAAGCCCACAACAGCCCTGGTTATGCTGGGGCACAGAAAAAAAATGCTTTCTGGTTTTTTTTCCTGTTTTATTTTAATTACCTATTTAAATTTAATTATTTTTTTTAAGAGAGAAAGAAAGCATGAGTGGGGTGGGGAGGGGCAGTGTTGAGGGAGAGAGAATCCCAAGCAGGCCCCATGCCTAGTGCAGGACTTGATCCCATGACCCTGAGATCATGACCTGAGCTGAAATCAAGAGTTGGATGCCCAACAGAGTAAGCCACCCAGGCGCCCCCCCCTTTTTTTCTTTTTTATTGGCTTTCATTTTAATTCCAGTATCGTTAATATACAGTATTATATTAGTATCAGGTATACAATATAGTGATTCAACAATTCTATCACATCACCTGGTGCTGTGTACTACTTAATGTACTTAAATGTACTACTTAATCCATATCACCGATTTAACACATCCCCCTTCCCACTGCCCCTCTCCTATTAGTTTGTTTTCTACAGAGTCTGCTTCTTGGTTTGTCTTTTATTTTCTTTTGGTCATTTCTTTTATTTCTTAAATCCCACATATGAGCAAAACCATGTTATTTGTCTTTCTCTTACTGACTTATTTCACTTAGCATTATATACACTAGCTACATCCATATCCTTACAAATGGCAAGAATTCATTCTTTTTATGACTGAATAATATTCCAGTGTGTGTGTGTGTGTGTGTGTGTGTGTGTACACGTACATATATATAACCTCTTCTTTATCCATTCATCTCTCAATGCACAATTCCACTGCTTCCATCATTTGGCCACTATAAATAATGCTGCAATAAACATAGAAGGGAATGTACTCCTTTGTTTTTTTTTTAATTTAAATTTTAGTTAGTGAACATATAGTGCAATATGGGTTTCTGGAGTAAAATTCAGTTATTCATCAATATCCCTTTGAATTACTATTTTTGCATAACCAGTAGTGGATCAGAAGGTACTTCTATTTGTAACTTTCTGAGGGCTTCCACACTGTTTCCACAATGGCTATATCAGCTTCCATTCCACCAAAAGTGCATGAATGTTCCTTTTTCTCGACATCGTTGTTTTTTGTGTTTCTGATTTTAGCCATTCTGACAGGTTTGAGGTGATATCTCATTATAGTTTTGATTTGCATTTCCCTGATGGTCATTGATTCTGAGCATCTTTTCATGTGCCTGTTTACCAGCCAGTATATTCTTTGGAGAAATGTCTGTTCATGTCTTTTGCCCACTTTTAATTGGATTATTTGATTTTTGGGTGTTGATTCATACATACACCAACATATTTGGGTGTTGATTATACAATTCTTTATACATTTTGGTTTTTTTATTTAAATTCAATTAGCCAATGTAGAGTACATCATTAGTTTTGATATAATGTTCAATGATTCATTAGTTGTATACAACACCCAGTGCTCATCACATCACATGCCATACTAACCCTTTATTAGATATGTCACTAGCAAATATCTTCTGCCATTCCATAGGTTGTCTTTTACTTTAATTGATTATTTCTTTTGCTGTGCAGAAGCTTTTTATTTCAATATAGTCCCAAAAAGTTTTTTGTGCTTTTATTTCCTTTTCCTCAAAAGACATATCTAGAAAAAATGTTGCTATGGCTGATGTCAGAGAAATCAATGCCTGTGCATTCTTGTAGGATTTTTATGGTTTCAGCTCTCACATTTAAGTCTTGAATCCATTTTGTTTCATTTTGTGTACAGTGTAAGAGAGTGGTCTACTTTCATTGTTGTGCATGTAGCTGTCCAGTTTTTCCAACACCATTTATTCAAGAGAATGTCTTTTTTCCCATTGCACTTTTTTCAGCTTTGTCGAAGTTTAATTGACCATACAATTGTGGGTTCATTTCTGGGTTCTCTATTCTCTTCCACTGATCTATGTGTCTGTTTTTCCACCAGTACCATACTATTTTGATTACTACAACTGTGTAATATAACCTGAAGTGCGGAGTTGTAATACCTCCAGTTTGGGTTTCCTTTTTCAAGACTGTTTTGACTATTTGGATCTTCTGTGGTTCTATACAAATTTTACGATTGTTTTCTCTAGTTCAGTATGAAAAACTGTGGTTATTTTCATAGGGATTGCATTAAATCTGTAGATTGTGTTCTTTATCTCTGTTTCTTTTTTCATCTCTTTTTAAGGTCCTCACTTATGTCCTCTACTTTTTTTTCTTAAGTCCACTGAGTATCTTTATGATCATTATTTTTTTACCTTTTTTTTATCATTACTTAGATTCTCTGTCAGATATATTACTTTTATCCATTTCAATTAGGTCTCTTGCTATAGATTTTATACTGTCCTTTGGTTTAGAACATACCCCTCTGTCTCCTCATATTATCTACCTCTCTGTGTTTGTTTTGGTGTATTATGAAAGTCTATTTTGGCTTCTGTTCTTAAAGGCAATGGCCTTATGAAGAAAAGGTCCTGCAGTTCCCTGCAATGCAGTGTCCTCTGTTTCCCAGTACCTGTCATGCCAGAAAGTGTTGACTATATATGTTGCCTATGCCCTCCTGTTGTGTCCTGGTTGTTTTCTTCTCCAATGCAGTTATCTACAGAGGCTCTTCACCTTTTACAGGAAGCATTTTGTCCCAGCCAGGGTGGAGCATGTTTTAACAAGATGCACACTGGTGTTCTTAAGAAGTGAAACCTGCCACACTGACACCAGACCTGCGTCCATGCAAAATGAGCAGGTCAGAAATGTGATATTTGTAGCATTTGTACTGGTCTTCTGGGACAGTGGACCTATAGTGCTGTGGACTGAGGCAAGCGTGACTTGGAAGGGCAGATATGCCAAAGCACATGGGGGCAGGTCTTGGTACAAACCACTTAGGTAGCAAATGTCAGCATTATACTGGTTCCTGCAAGTGTCAGTGTGGTTATGCTGGGAGGCACAGTGGGAAATGGTACCTATAAGCTCCTTTGTTCCTGGACGGTTATCCTTGCTATCCCTTTCTCTGGGACATGCTCTGAAATGAGTAAATAAGTCTCCCTCCCATATGCCCCATAGGTTTTCAAACTGGTAGTTCTACACTATATCTCCATGGGTTGTTACTCATGCTGTCTCTTTAAAAGTGGGGACTCAGATTCCTAACAACCTCCAAGCTCTCCCAGAGCCTAGACTATACTGATTTTTTTAAATTCCAAACTTTAAGACCCACTGGTTGTAAGAACTCATGAAATTTGGCCCCTCTCCCTTTCAAAGCCAAATACGGGGCTTCGTCTTCCCCCATACAAGTTCCCTGGCATGATAGTCCATTTCTCGCCCTTTTCTGCGCCACTGGCTCCCTTCAACCCACAGATGGCCACTCCCAAACTGTGTCTCTGTCCTTTCTGCCTTCTTTGATGTGGCCTCTTCTCTACCTTTAGCTATGGAGATTGTTCTGCCAGTCTTTGGGTCATTTTCTATGTTATTTACTCCGATGTGAGTGTTATCTAGTTTTATGTGTGAGAAGAGGCAAGCCTAGCATCCTCCCACTCCACAGTCTTCCCCTGCCTCATTCTCACATTTTTTCTTTTATCTTTTCTCTTTTTTCTTCTTTCTTTCCTTTTTGTTTTTTCTTTCCCTTTTACCCCCTTTTCCCCTTTTTCTTCATATTCTTTAAAAGGACTTAATTTAAAAAAAAAAAACTATTGTTATATTAAAGCCTCAGCCCTAGTACTCCACCAAACAATAGTTGGGTAGCTGCTGGAACATTTATTAGGTGGGTGGGGCCAAGAGACACGGTCTACACTACCCCTCTACTTTGAGAGCACAGACTAGTGCACAGTCTGGACACACTAACTGGCCTGCTGCCACAGTGAATCCCCAGGCCTCCAGCCATAGTTACCCAGTGAAGGTGGTCATGGGGCAATGCACACTGGAATGCCACTGGTTAGTACTCACTACAGCCCCAGGGTTCATGCCTGGGTGACATGGATGCAAAGTACCACAAATACTCCAAGCCCACACCACTTTGGTTTCAGACAGCTTATGAGGCCAGCCTTGGTGTAGAATGTTCCAGAATCTCTTGACTGATATCAGCCACAGATTCAATAACCCAGCCAGGGTGCCCCTCAGGTGGAGGGCTCTGGGAACCCTGAGCCTATATCACATTGATTTCAGCCACTTCAACAGGGCTCCCCTACATGGAGCATCCTGGATCACACTTGCCTGCACTGGCTTCAGCTCTAAACCAGTCAGGAACACATCCCCCACACCCCGCCACGATAAATACCTTGGGATACTACAGCTTTTACCCATTTCAGCTTCAGCTGTTCTGACAGGGCATCCACTACGTGAAAAGCCCCATGACCCCCAGCTCCTGCCAGCCATAGCTCCACTCAGTCAGGAAAAAGTCACCATACCCCACAGTCTATATATAGGACAATCGTACACAAAACCATTCCTTCAAGTTTAGGAAAGGTAGCTGGACCACCAAATCCACTTAAACAAATATAGAAAGTCAAGCAAAATGGAGAGACAGAAATACTCTCCAAAAGAAGGAACAAGAAAAAAAGCTCAGAAAAGTAACTACATAAAATAGAGATATATAGTACCCCTGATAAAGAATTTAAAGTAATGATCTTAAAAGATGCTCACTAGACTGGAATGAAGAGCAGAAGAACTCAGTCAGACCTTTTTTTTAAAAAAGATTTTATTTATTTATTTATTTGACAGAGAGAGAGAGAGATCACAAGTAGGCAGAGAGGCAAGCGGCGGGTGGGGGGGGGAAGCAGGCTCCCCGCTAAGCAGAGAGCCGGATGTGGGGCTCGATCCCAGGACCCTGGGATCATAACCTGAGCTGAAAGCAGAGGCTTTAACCCACTGAGCCACCCAGGCGCCCCTCAGTGAGACCTTTAATGAAGAAATAAAGAATATAAAAAAAGAACCAATCAGAGTTGAAGACTATAATAACTGAAATAAAAATACACTAGAGAAAATCAATAATAGATTAGCACATGCAGACTATATCGGCAATCTGGAAGACAGAGTAAGGGAAAGCACTCAAGTAAACAGCAAAAAAAGACAAAGAATAAAATACAAATGGGAATAGTTTGAAGGGATCACTTGCACAACAGGTGAACAAACATCACAATAAAGGATCTCTGAAGAAAAAAGAGGGAGAAAATAGGGTAGAAAATTTATTTAAATAAGTAATAGCTGAAAAATTCCCTAACCTAGGGAGAAAAAAATAAACATCCAAGTCCAAAAAGACCAAGGAGTTCCAAACAAGATGAAGCCAAGGAAGTCCATACCACAACACAAAATAATTAAAATGTCATTTACCACATCAAGTAGAATTTATTCCAGGGATGCAAGGATGGTTCAATATTCACAAATCAATCAACATGATACATCACATCAACAAGGGAAAGGATAAAAACTGTATGATCATCTCAATAAATGCAGAAAAAGAATTTGATAAAGTACAATATACATTCATGATAAAAACTCTCAACAAAGCAGGTTTAGAGGGAGTATACCTCCTCTTAATAAATGCCATATGTGAAAAACCCACAGCTAACATCATACTCAATTGTGAAAAGCTAAGAGCTTTTCCTCTAATATCAGGAAAAAGACAAGGATGCCCACTCTTATCACTTTTATTCAACATAGTCCTGGAAGTCCTAGACACAGTAATCAGATAAGAAAAAAAATTAAAGCATTCACATTCATAATGAAGAAGGTAAACTGGCACTATTTGCTGATGATATTATACTAATAACAAGGAGCAAAAAGGGAAATTAAGAAAACAACACCATTTATAATTGCATCAAAAAAATTACCTAGGAGTGGATTTAACCAAAGAGGCAAAAGACTTGTACTCTGAAAACTATGAAATGTTGAGGAAACAAATAGAAGATGACACCAAAAAATGGAAAGATACTCCATGCTTAACCAATTGTTAAAATGTTCATACATTTTAAATGTTCATACAGCAATGTACAGATTTAATGTAATCCATATCAAAATACCAAGAGCATTGTTCAAAAAACTGTAACAAATAATCCTAAAATTTCTATAGAACCATAAAAGCAATCTTAAGAAAGAAAAACAAAGCTAGAGGTATTACAATTCTAGATTTCGAGATATACTACAAAGTTGTAATCATCAAAACAGTATGGTACTGGCACAAAAAAACAGACACATAAATCAATGCAACAGGACAGAGAGCCCAGAAACAAACCCATGATTATGTGGTCAATGAATGTATGACAAAGGAGATAAGAATATACAACAGCGAAAAGACAGTGTCTTCAATAGATGATGCAGGGAAAACTGGGCTGCTACATGTAAAAGTAAAAACTGGACTCCTTTTAAACACCATACAAAAAATAAACTCAAATAAATTAAAGATCTAAATGTAACACCTGAAACCATAAAAATATTACAAGAGAACACAAGTAGTAATTTCTCTGACATCAGCCCTGGCAACATTTTTCTAGATATGTCTGCTAAGGCAAGAGAAATAAAAGCAAAACAAAACAAAACAAAACAAAACAAAACAAAAATACTGGGACATCACCAAAATAATTTTGCACAGGGAAGCAAACCATCAACAAAATGAAAAGGCATTATACTGAATATGAAAAGATATTTGAAAGTGATATATTAAATAAGAGGTTAAGTATATAAAGAACTTCTATAAATCCAAAATATATAAAGAACTTATACAACTCAACATTAACAAAAAATCTGATTTAAAAATGAGCAGAAGACCTAAATAGACATTTTCCAAAGAACACATACAGATGCCCAATAGAAACATGAGAAATGCTCAATATCACCAATAGTCAGAAAATTGGAAATTAAAACCACATTGAGATATCACCTGTTTGAATGGCTGAAATCAAAGACAAGAAATAACGAGTGCTGGCAAACACGTAGAGAAGAAGGAACACCCATACACTGTCGGTGAAAATGTAAATTGGTAGAGTCACTGTTGAAAACAGTGAGAAATATTAGAAATACCATATGCCTTAATAATTCCACTACTGGGTATTTACCCAAAGGAAACCAAAACACTAATTTGAAAAGGTATATGCACCCATATGTGTATTACAGGATTATATTTACAATAGCCAAGATATGGAAACAAACTAAGTGCCCATCAATACATGAATGGATAAGGAAGATGTGATAGTATACATACATAAGCACACACACATACACACACACAGAGGAACACTATACAGCCATAAAAAAGGTTGATATCATGCCATTTGGAACAACATGGAAGGATCTAAAGGGTATCATGCTAAATGAATTAAGTCAGACTGAGAAAACAAACACCATATGATTTCACAATTACATGTGGAATCTAAAACACAAATGAATGAATATGTAAAGAAAAAGCAGAATCAGAACTATAATTGCAGATAATAAACTGATGGTTATCAGAGAGAAAAGGGGTGGGGGCATTGGAAAAATTGGGTGAAGTGGGGCAGGAGATACAGGCTTCCAGTTATAGAATGAACAAGTCATAGGAACAAAAGACACAACATAAGAAATATATTCAATGTCATTGTAATAGTGTTATAGGGTGATGGATGGCAGCTACATTCTGGGTGAGCTCAGGATAACACATAATAAAGGTGAATCACTGCATTGTACACCTGAAACTAATGTAACATTGTGTGTCAACTATACTCAAATTTTTAAAAATAGGAAAATAAAAATCAATCAATAATGAAGATTACATTTCAGAGTCATCAGGTTGGCAAAATGTTTCACGTACAATATCAAGCATTGAGGACGTGGATAAATGGAGAATCCCATATTTATTGGTAGAAGTATAAATAGATATAAACCCTTAGGAGTGTAATCTGGAAATATCTGGTAACGCCAAAAATGTTTAAAAATGTTCAGAAACTCTTGCACATTTTCCAGGAAGGCATATATGAGGATGTGTATTAGCATATTATTAGCAATAATGAAAAATTAGAAACAGCCTACAAGCCAATATCTAGATACCAATATCTAGTAACGAGATTGAAGCACTGATCAAAAACCTCCCAAAAACAAGAGCCCAGGACCTGATGGATTCCCTGGGGAATTCTACCAAACTTTCAAAGAAAAATAATACCTACTCTCCTGAAGCTCTTTCAAAAAATAGAAGCAGAAGGAAAACTTCCAGACACTTTCTGTGAACCCAGCATTACCCTGACCCCCAAACCAGGCAAAGAACCCACCAAAAAGGACAATTTCAGATGAATAACCCTGATGAATATGGATGCTAAGATTCTCAGCAAGATACTAGCTAATAGGACCCAACTGTACATTAAAAAGATTAGCCACCATGACTAGGAGGAATTTATCCATGGGCTGCAGGAGTGGTTCAACATTTGCAAATCAATCAATGTGATAGAACAAATCCATAAGGGAAGAGAGAGGAACCACATAGTCTTCTCAATTGGTGCAGAAAAAGCATTTGACAAAATCCAGCATCCATTCCTGATTAAAACTCTTCAGAGTATAGGGACAGAGGAAATATTCTCAACTTCATAAAAACTATCTATGAAAAACCCACAGCGAATATCCTCCTCAATGGGGAAAAGCTGACAGCCTCTCCTTTGAGATCAGGAACACAAGGATGCCCACTCTCACCACTGCTGTTCAACATAGTACTAGAAGTCCTAGCAACAGCAGTCAGACAACAAAAGGAAGTAGAAGTTATTCAAATTGGTAATAAAGAAGTCAAAGTCTCTCTCTTCGCAGATGACATGATACTTTATATGGAAAACCCAAAAGACTCCACCCCCAAAGTACCAGAACTCATACAGCAATTCAGTAATGTGGCAGGATACAATGTCAGTGTACAGAAATCAGTTGTTTTCTTATACACTAGCAATGAAAATACAGAAAGGGAAATTAGAGAATCGATTCCATTTACTATAGCACCAAGAACCATAAGATACCTGGGAATAAACTGTACTTGAGGAACTACAGAACACTCATGAAAGAAATTGAAGAAGACACAAAAAGATGGAAGACAATTCCATGCTCATGGATTAGAAGAATAAACATTATTAAAATGTCTATACTGCCTGGAGCAATCTATTCTTTCAATGCCATTCCAATCAAAATTGCATGGGCATTTTTCAAAGAGCTGGAACAAACAATTCTAGAATTTGTATGGCAACAGAAGAGACCCCGAATTACTAAGGAAATGTTGAAAAAGAAAAACAAAACTGGGGGCATCATGTTGCCTGATTTCAAGCTTTGCTACAAAGCTGTGATCTCCAAGACAGCATGGTACTGGCAAAAAAACAGACACATAGACCAGTGGATCAGAATAGAGAGCCCAGGTATGGAACCTCAAATCTATGGTCAAATAATCTTCGACAAAGCAGGAAAAAATATACAGTGGAAAAAAGACAGTCTCTTCAATAAATGGTGCTGGGAAAATTGGACAGCTATGTGTAGAAGAATGAAACTCGGCCATTCTCTTACACCATACACAATGATAAACTCGAAATGGATAAAGGACCTCAACGTGAGGCAGGAATCCATCAGAATCATAGAGGAGAGCATAGGCAGTAACCTCTTCGATATGGGCCACAGCAACTTCTTTCAAGATATGTCTCCAAAGGCAAAGGAAAGAAAAATGAAAATGAATTTTTGGGACTTCATAAAGATCAAAAGATTCTGCACAGCAAAGGAAACAGTCAACAAAACAAAGAGGCAACCCATGGAATGGGAGCAGAAGTTTGCAAATGACAGTATAGACAAAAGGCTGATATCCAGGATCTATAAAGAACTCCTCAAACTCAACACATTCAAAACAGATAATTATGTGAAAAAATGGGCAGAAGACATGAACAGACACTTCTCCAATGAAGACATACAAATGGCTATCAGACACATGAAAAAATGTTCATCATCACTAGCCATCAGGGAGATTCAAATTAAAACCACATTGAGATACCACCTCACACCAGTTAGAATGGCCAAAATTAGCAAGACAGGAAAACAACGTGTGTTGGAGAGGATGTGGAGAAAGGGGAACCCTCTTCCACTGTTGGTGGGAATGCAAGTTGGTGCAGCCACTTTGGAGAACAGTGTGGAGATTCCTTAAGAAAGTAAAAATAGAGCTTCTTTATGACCCTGCAATTGCACTACTGGGTATTTGTCCCAAAGATACAGATGTAGTAAAAAGAAGGGCCATCTGTACCCCAATGTTCCTACCAGCAATGGCCACGGTCACCAGACTGTGGAAAGAACCAAATGCCCTTCAACAGACGAATGGATAAGGAAGATGTGGTCCATATATACTATGGAGTATTATGCCTCCGTTAGAAAGGATGAATACCCAACTTTTGTATCAACGTGGACGGGACTGGAAGAGATTATGCTGAGTGAAATAAGTCAAGCAGAGAGAGTCAATTATCATATGGTTTTGCTTATTTGTGGAGCATAAGAAATAACAGGGAGGACGTAGGGAGATGGAGAGGAGAAGGGAGTTGAGGGAAATTGGAGGGGGAGATGAAGCATGAGAGACTCTGGACTCTGAAAACAGTCTGAGGGTTTTGAAGGAGTGGGGGTGAGAGGTTGGGTGAGCATGGTGTTGGGTACTATGGAGGGCACGTATTGCATGGAGCACTGGGTATGGTGGATAAACAATGAATTCTAGTACACTGAAAAGAAATTAAAAAAATAAAAATTTAAAAAAAGAACATGTACATAATGGATTGTATCTACTTGGCTATATAAAAGGGTAAGATTTCTTTCTCTCCTTACAATGTTAGTAGTGGATTGTCTATCATTACATCCCAGATTAGTTTAATGTTTGATCAATAATAAAATGGTTTTCTTTATTTTCTATATTTATAAAAAGGATTTCCTGGGTTAGCAGATTTTATTTTTAATTTTCCCAACAATATTTATAACAGAAGTATACTACTCAGTATTAAAAGTGGATAAATTATATATATATATATAAATTACATATATGTTGAGATATATATATATCAACATGGAAATATCTAAGCATCTTAAAGGAATAATTCTCAGTAAAAAAGTAACTTCAATGGTACATGTAGTATGATTTCACTTGTGAAAACATTTATATATATATATATATTATAAAGATATTTATATTTATAAATATATGTTTTATAAACATATAAAACAACTCTGAGATATAGAGATAACAGACATAGATACAAACATAGAGAGAGAGTATGGCCAAGAAGGATATCACCCAATTCAGCATTGTGGTTGCCTCTGTTGAGGACTAGAGAGAGAATTAAAAGCAGACTTCATTATCTCTAATGTTTTATTTAGAAAAAGAGAGCAATAAAAAAATACAAAAAGAGCAATAAAACTAACATGACAAATGTTCATCTTCAGGAAGTGGATGCAACAGTGTTTATTGTATGACTCTCTGTACTTTTTAATGTGCATTAAGAATAGTACTACTACCACTAATAGTAATAATAAAAAGAAGTATGGTTGGTTTCTTTTCCCTGTGTCTGCTATTCTAATTCCAAAGCAGGTAACTTTTTTTTCCCCAAGTTTCCTACAGGCTTGTGGCAGCAACTAGCAGTTCAGTACTCACTAGCAGCTGCGTCAGGGACACAGAGAAAAACTCAAGAGAAAATCTGAAAACCTGGCACCCAAATAGGCACCAGCGTTTTTTGGCTTGCTATGACCTTTGGAAGTTTTATGAATTCCAAGTTCAGTGAAACACTTTCTGGTGGAATTCTACACTTGAGATCCCTTCTTAAAGTTCTCAACAAC
>PISX010005425.1:30929-108022 GCA_004024625.1 Mellivora capensis
CCAGCACAGCCTCTGCAAAAAACTCAGCCTTTGAGAGAACAAAGAAGGAGACTTCCAGGCCAAAAAGGACTGAAGGAAAATCTTTATAAGCTCCCCACTTTTTCTCCTATTCTAATTGCTCATTGGTGGAAACTGTTTAAAAAGCACAGAGCTTAAAGCCTTCAAATCATAAGAATACAGGCTGCTGCTATGCCTTTTTAGAGAGACCTACAGGAGGTAAAGCAAAACAGATTCTGCTGTCTGGATGCAGAAACAATAGCAGATTTTCTTTGGGGGCAAATTTCTGTCTTTAGCAAAGGAAAACAAAATTCTTCAGAGACAAACTACTCTATCACTGACTAGCTTCTACTTCTAGGTCCAGTCAAACTTAGAAAAAGGAACTAAAATGCTGCAACTTTAAGCTGACATTCTGGTCCCTGTTAAATCACAATTACAGTACATATAATGTGACCAAGAAATGCATGTAAATGTGATAAAATGTAACAATATGCAGTTAGTAAGATTGGTACTTTCAAGCATATACACCTGTTGGTACACACACACACACACACACACACACGAAAGGGCTGTGACAAAATAGCTGAATTTTATGTTCATATTAATAGTGAGTACCTATAAGAAAATAAATGTGTCATTAATTTGAGAACCCCCACCCCTGAGTTTTAAGAGTCTCTTATCACACTCCTAAGGACCAACACTGACAGGGAAATTTTAGCTAATTCAACTGGTATTTTCTAATCAGTTCCAACACAATCCAATCAGTTCTAAACTGACATTGATAGTTAATCCAATCCAAAAAGATACTGCTTCTCTAATTCTTAAAGTTCAAAAGGAAACCAGTTTTTATAGCTTGTAACAATCACTAAATTTCACACCTAACTGCACATCTTAAACTAACAGACTAAAGTGGAAAAGACTTTTTGGGTTTTTTTGTTGCTGCTGGTTTTGTTTATTTGTTTTTTTGGCAAAACTGCTTTTTTTAAAATGAAAATATTAAAGTCAAAGGAGGAAACATGATTTCCTATACATCACATAAGTAATTACTGTAGTGTCGGGGCTACGTATTAACATGCTCTAACTACTGATAGGACAAGACCCGATGTGCTTTTCTAGGTGAGGGGGTGAGAGAATGCAACAAAATTCTCCTAGTATTTTAATAAACAGCATTCCTTCTCTAGCTCTCAATCCTGAAATTTTATATAGCTGTATTTTTATGTAGTTAGATTTTGATATAGATGCATTTTGATTTAGTTGGATTTTGATGTAATTGGATTTTAAGGTTGGATTTCAGTGTTTAGATTCTAATGCAGTTGGAAAACTAAACTGAAGGGCTAAATAATTCTAATACTACTTAAAAGTGGCTAGGCACTAAATGAGGTAACATACAGAGTTCCTGGCCTATAACAGATGCTCAGTAAATTTTAGTTTCCTTTGTCTATAATGATGGCCTATATGTGCAAACAGGCTTAATAGTTTACAAAGGAGCTTGTTTGTCTCTGATTAGTCTCACAACAACTATGTGAGTTATAAAGAGCAAATATTCTTCTCCTTAGAAAAAAAGATAAAAGTGTCTCAAAGGAGATAAATTGCCCAGCAACAACCTAGACCTGCCCAGTGAGAGCTCCAAAACTCACTGGAAGTCTTCCTACCACAAAGCCCATAATGCTCTTTCCCTATGACAGTAGTTCTCAAACTTCAAAGTGCATCAAAATCAATAGGAAAGATGAAGCTTGTTAAAACAGTCTACTGTGCCCCACCCCTACAGTTTCTGATTTAGTAGGTGTGAAGTAGTAGCTAATAATTTGCATTTCTAATGTTGTGGCCAGTGACGCTAATGCTGCTGGTCTAGGGAATACACTTCGAGATCTACAGATCTATGCCATACTGACAAGTCAGGAATATGTAGTCTAACATGGGTTAAAAATCTCAGGGGTAACATCACTCTTAAAGTATCACAGAATGTCAGAACCACAAGGGACCTCAGAAAACCCTAGTCCAGTGGTTATAGCTCCTGGCTTATTATTAAAATAACACAGTATGATTTTTTTTAAATCAACTTTACCTGGATCCACCCTCAAAGATGATTTAAATTGCATAGGTAAGATTCATGTTCATCTTACAACAAATAAAAAACACTAAAGGACTTCTTCAGGCTGAAAGCAACTGAACACAGACAGTAATTCAAATTCACATGAAAAATTCAGATCTCTTGCAAAGTAATTATGTAATTATAAAAGAGTATAAATGCATATTTCTTGTTTGTCTTCTGATGTAAAAAAAACAATTGTGTAAAACAATATGTATATAATTGCATTTTGGGTTTTGTACCCTAAATCACAAAGAATGAAGGTAAAAGCAAAGCTAAAATAGAGTAAGGAAATGATAAAAAATGGTAACTTAAATCCACAAAAGCAAATAAAGAGAACCAAAAACTGCACCCAAGAAAGTGAATATAACAAACTCTATAAATGTATGCATATTCTCCTTCTTCTCTCAAACTCTTTAAAAGACAAAGCTTCATAAGGTAATTATTGTAACAATCTATTATTGGGTTTTTAACAGATGTAATATGTATAATGATAATAATGATGACAGCATTTAATAGAAAAGAAAGCAGCAAAGGAATATATGAACAAAAAGTGTATGAGACATTAAAACAGTAAAATGGCAGACATAAATCCACTACATCAATAAAAATATTACATGTAAACTGATCTGATAGCCTAATCAAAAGACTGAATGCAAACTGGATTTAAAAAAAAAGGAAAATTCAACAGTATACCACCTATAGAAGTTACATATTATACTCAAGACACAAATAAGTCAAAAATGAAAAGATGAAAAACATAATGAGGATGCTTTAGTGGCTACATAAGCATCAGATAAAATATATTTCAGAGCAAAAAATGATACTAGAAATGTCAAAGGACATTTTATAATGATAAAATGTCCAATCCATCGGGAAGGTATAACCATTATAAACATATATGTACCTAACAATAGAGTCCCCAAAGTACATGTAACACAAACAATGACAAAATTGAAAGGAGAAATAAACAATTCAACAATAATAGTTGGAGAATCCAATATCCTACTTTCAATAATGGTTAGAACTAGGCAGAAAAATCAGTAAGGACATACAAGACTTGGACAATGCTACAAATTAATTAGATCTAACATACCTCTATAGAACACTCCATCCAACAACAGCAGAAAACACATTCTTCTCAAGTAGACATAGAATATTCTCTCACATAGACTCTATGCTAATCCATAAAATAATCCTCAATAAATTTGAAAGAACTGAAATCATAGACTATGTTCTATGACCACACGGAATGATACTAGAAATTACTAATGGAAATAAAGTTGAGAAATTCACAAGTATGCAGAAAATAAACACACTACTAAGTAGTAAATGGGTAAAATGAGAAATCACAAGGGAAATTAGAAAATACTTAGAGATTAATGAAAATGAATACGCAACACAAAAAAACATAGGGCATGTAGCTAAAGCAGTGCTTACTATAAAATTTATAGCTATAAATACTTATATTAAAAAAGAAGAAAGATGTCAAATCATTAACCTTTCCTCTCAAGATACTGGAAAGAGAAGAACAAAAAAACAAAGCAAGTGTAAGCAAGGGAATATTAAAGCAACATGTAAAATGAATTATGCATTATGACCAAGGGGACTTACTTCAGAAATGCATGGGTGGGGGCATCTGGGTGGCTCAGTAGGTTAAGCATCTGCCTTCAGCTCAGGTAATTATACCAAGGTTAATAAATAAATAATACTACTATTTTTATATTTATTATATTAATCTATTAATTATATTTATAATTATAAATAATTAATAAATAAATCTTTAAAAAAGAAATGCATGGATGGTTTGACATGAAAAATCAATGTCATGAATTACATCAATAGAATAAAGGAGAGTGGGGCACCTGGGTTACTCAGTTGGTTAAATGCCCAACTCTCAATTTCAGTTCAGGTCATGATCTCATCAGGGTCCTGAGATAGAGCCCCATGTTGGGTTCTGTGCTGGGCATGGAGCCTGCTTAAGATATTCTTAACCCAACATGGGTCCTGAGATAGAGCCCCATGTTGGGTTCTGTGCTGGGCATGGAGCCTGCTTAAGATATTCTCCTTCTCTCTCTGTCACTTGCCCACTCCCCTCTAAAAATAGAATAAAGGAGAGAAATCACATAGTTATCTCAGTTGATAGAAATGAAGAATTTGACAAAAATCCAACAATTTTCATTATTAAAACACTCAACAAAGCTGGAATAGAGGAAATTTCTTCAACCTGGTTATAGAGCACCTATGAAAAGTGTACAGTCCACTTCATACTTAGTAGTGATGACTGAATAATTTCCCCATAATTCAAGAATGAGACAAGGATGTCCACTCTCACCAGTTCTATTCAACATTATATTGGAGATTCTAGCCAAGGAAGAGAAAGAAAGAGAAGGAAAAGGATGAGAAGGAGAAGAGGAAGAAGAAGAAGAAGTAGTAGTAGTAGTAGTAGTAGCAGCAGCAGTAGTAAAAATGAAATAGAAGGTATCCAGATTGGAAAGGAAGTAGAAAAACCATATTTGAGGCACCTGGGTGGCTCAGATTGTTAAGCATCTGCATTAGGCTCAGGTCATGATCTCCAGGTCCTGGGATCAAGCCCCATGTCTCTCCCCACTACTCATGTCCTCTCTCTCTCTCTCTCTCTCTCAAATGAATAAATAAAATCTTTAAAAACAGGGGGAAAAAAAGAAAAACTATATTTGTAGATGACATCATCTTAAATACAGACTATTCAAATGGAATTGGTAAAAATATCAATTAGAACTAATAAACAACTTCAGCAAAACAAATCATGTTTTTATATACTAGCAATGAACAATCCAAAAATGAAATTAAGAAAACCATTCCATTTACAATAGTAACAGATTCTGAACCTCATTTCAATGTGTATGTGTATGTTACAGGTGGCAGATTTTCAGACAAATAAGAATTTAATTATGACACTACCTGGAGATAGAATCAGAATCCATGGGTTAAGGAATCAGTCCCACAAGACTGCCCTCCACTTTAGAGGTCAATTAGAAGTTAAGAAGTTCCCAGGATTCCCATAGAGGGTTTAACTTGCTAGAGAAGCTCACAAGACTCAGGAAACCCATTTACTTAAGAGACTGCCAATGTATTACAAAGAATATTTAAAAATCTCACTTCTGGGAAAGATGGTGAAATGGGAAGACCCTAAGCTTACCTCATCCAATGGATACAACTAGATAACACCCATATCAGTGCAAATAACCCAGAAAACACCTCCAAAGACTGGCAGAACAGACTCCACAGCTAAATATAAAGAAGAAATCATATCTAAGAGGGTAGGAAAGGCAGAGACCTGTGGTCTGGAGTTAAACCGACCCAGAGGGCTGTCCAAGGGAGGGAGGGACGCCACAGGTAGCATTGAGAGAGGAGAAAAATAGACACTTACACCAGGTAATCCAGGCACAGGGAATCTGCACAGGGAAAATGAATCTCCTTAACATTTGGCTTTGAAAACCAAAAGGGCCCAATTTCACAAGTTCTTACAATCAGCAGAGATTAACACCTAGAACTTTAAAAATCAGCAAGCAGGACCCTGAAGGATAGGAGTGCAAAAGGAAAGTGAGTCTCCATCCTTAAAGAGACAGCCCAACAAACAGCCCTGGGGAGACAGAGCATAGAACCAGCAATTTGAAAAAACACTTAGGGTATACAGGAGGGAGATTTGTTTACTAATTTCAAAGCTGTGCTGGAAAGGCAGAGATCTTTGGGAGATTTCTCCAAGAACAAAAGAGTTGACAGGCACCATTTCCCTCCCCCACACCCATCCTAGATACACAACACTACAGAAAAGAGTGAAGCACAAAAAGCACTACCTACCTTGCTAACAGCATGCCCTGCATATTCTCCTGTGGACACACCCCTTCCAGCCAAGCCACAGCTTCAAGTCCCCTCCACAGCAGACTTGAGCAATCCTTGCTAACAGGAGGCATTAAGCCCCATGTTCTCCTGCAGAACTACCCCCACCAATACACCATTGGCTGGAGCCCAACAAAAGCAGTGCCACAACCAACAGACACATGAAAAGATGCTCATTATCACTTATCATCAGGGAAATGGAAATCAAAATTATGATGAAATATCACTTCATACCTGTCAGAATGGCTAAAATCACCAACACAAGAAACAACAGGTGTTGGCAAGGATGTGGAGAAAAAAGAACATTCATGCACTATTGGTGGGAATGAAAGCTGGTGCAGTCACTCTGGAAAACAGTATGGAGCTTCCTCAAGAAGTTAAAAATAGAACTGCCCTACGATCCAGGAATTGCACTACTAGGTATTTACCCAAAGAATACAAGAACACTAACTCAAAGGGATACATGCACCCCTATGTTTCTAGCAGTGTTATTTAGAATTGCCAAGGTATGGAAACAGCCCAAGTGTCCATCAACTGATAAATGGATAAAGTTGTAGTACTTATATACAATGAAATATCATTCAGCCATAGAAAGGAATGAAATCTTGTAATTTGCAACAACATGGATGGAGCTAAGAGTATAAATGCTAAGTGAAATAAGTCACTCAGAGAAAGACAAATATGATAAGATTTTACTCATATGTGGAATTTAAGAAACAAAACAAACAAGCAAAGGGAAAAAGAGAGAGAGAGACAAACCAAGAAACAAGACTCTTTACTATACAGAACAAACTAATGGTTACCAGAAGGGAGGTGGATAGGGGGATGAGTTAACTAGGTGATGGGGATTAAGGAATCCACTTGTCATGATGAGCACAAGGTAACATACAGAAGTGTTGAATTACTATGTCATACCCCTGAAATTAATATAGCACGGTACGTGAACTATAACAGGAATTGAATTTTTTAAAAAAGTGTTAGAAATGTTAACATGTGAAGAACCTAGGTTAAGAGTATGACGTTTATATCGAAATTCCTTGTACTATTCTAACAATTTAAAATACTTTTTATGTAGTTACATTACTTTTACAATGAAAAAAAATTTTTTTAATATGCATAAAATACATATGGATAAAATTAGACAAGAACATAGAAAAATTTAAAAGCTAAGCTTATGGCTAAAAAATTTTTCAATATTATTACAATAATATTTTGATAGTAAATAAATACCCCTTTTAAAGAAAGCACGGAGACTATTACCAGGGATACAAACTGCATGGCCTTGAGATACACATACTGTTATATTTGATGGTGTTCCAGCTAAAATAAAATAACAGTGGACTCCTCTGAGCACTGAATGGTTGTTCAGAACTGATGAGTTGAGGAGAGAAATGACAAAGAAGATAAAACTCTGTTAACAGGAGAACAATAGAGTCTGATGCAAAATGAACAAGCAAAGAAACAACTGTGAAATTCAAGAGCAAACAAAGGGATCTTCAGAAATGACAAGTGCAGCATGCCCACTAGTCTGTAGCATGAAACAATCTAATTAGGCAATAGGGAGAGAATGGGGGCCTCTCTTGGAATGCAGCAGATGGCTAGAAGGAGTGGCTGCCTCAGCAGAATGCTAAAAATGCCTTTAGAACCTAGGATATCAACACAAGAAGATTCACGAGAGGAACCAACATAACATCTGATCTTACATAAGGGGAAACCAAGGCACAGAGAGCAGGAGAAGGGTCTTATGTAAAGTCCACAGTAAATTTGGACAGTGCTAGGACTTAATCCCAGACCAGAACTCTTTCTACCAACACCAGCTGCTTTCCCCAAAGTATGCATGCTGAGAATGTTGTTATTTTTACGAGGGAAATCTAAAACTCCCAAACAATCACACAGCTGACCCTTGAACAACACAGATTTGAACTGCATGGATACACGTACATATGGGTTTATTTGTTTGTTTTTCATAAATATGGTACAGTACTCTAAATGTATTTTCTCCTATTTTATTAATAACATTTTCTTTTCTTTAGCTTAGTTTATTGTAATATAGTATATAATACATAAAACATAAAATATTTGTTAATTGACTCTTTTATGTTAACAGTAAAGCTTCCAGTCAACAGTAGGCTATTAGTAAAGTTTTGGGGAGTCAAAAGTTGTATGTGGTTTTTTTACTGCACAGGGGAGAGGGGTCACTGCCCCTAATCCTTACATTGTTCAAGGGTCAACTGTACTCCAAATTAGGTTCATCATAAAAACGGGGCAATGTAATCTCAATTTCTCTGTAGAGAATTTCTCTAGGAAAACAATCCAATTTCTTTAGCTTGAGACAATTGCTCCTGTGTATTTATAACACAGGACTAAGGTGTAGGAAGCAAATGCATTTTTGTGGACTATTTCACATTTGTAAATATGATCATTGCTATTTGTCACAGGAAAGAAACATATACAAAGCCCATCTCCTTTACCTACCCTCTGGCTTCTGCCTAGATATATCCTCTAGTGTCTTCGGTACAAATGGCCGGAGGCCTGAGCTCCTAGTAGTATCTGCCATTTTACACTTAAGTGATCTTAGCTCCATTTCCTTCATCCATAAAATAGGGAGCTGTACTAGATGACTTCAAAGGTCTCTCTCAATTCTAACATCTTATGATTCTGTGAACCCAAGTTAACACTGCTATCATCAAACTTTCAAAACCTCCATATTAAACTTGTATTTCCTTATGACAAAATTAGGATCTCTCCTCAGAGAAACCAGTGGGCCTTAGTGGCCTAAATTCAAAATCTAGGAACTGAAGTTATAAATTATATTCCCAGCTCTAATAAGTTCTCCAGGTGAGCCTGGGAGAAGTCCCAAAGCAAGGAACCATTCTACCCTGGGTCATTTAGTCAGTCAAACTAATATGTGAGGAACACTAATTTTGCAAGAATTTTGATGAGAAAAGACCTGTGGATTTTGGAGATAAAAGGTATTTTCAACAACCAAACAACACTTGAACAGAGTAACCAATCAAGAATATACGTTAACCTAGGAATCAGTAGACCTGGAATTAGTCTTAATGTGTCAATTACCAGTGTGTGACCTTAGTAGGAATAAGAGGCTGGGAGTAGGAAAGACACTAACATTCACTGAGTACCTATTATGTGCCAGGCACATGAGTTGATCTGAAAATGATGAGGACTATCTCCCCCAAGATGTCTTCCAGCTTATACACCCAAATTTAATCTCCATCAGTGTTGAAAGAACAAGGTAGAAAAGCAGGTGGATTTAATCATGCAAAATGTATTTGGAATTTTGATTTTATAACAGGCTTTAAAGGAAAACAAGATTAGTGAAAGAAGATTAGTGGTGGTGGTCATAGCTAACAGAATACCATATAATTAAATTATCAGGAGGAAACTAGTAAGTATGAAAGCAGAATATGGAGAAAAGAGAGAAGATAACAGCTGTATGAACATGACGGGGGGGGAGGGAACAAACTAGGGGAATAGTGAAACATGAAATTAAAAGGAATTAATAAAGGGAGCTTATTAAACATTTACCAAAAAACTCAGAACTATCTAAAGAATATAATTATGTTTAGAGAAAAAGACTGAAAGAAAACATGTCAAAAAAAGTGGTTACTGGGGACTGTGCATGATTGTTAATTTCTTATTTATATCTTCTGTATTTTCCAAATTTTTTGGCAAGCATATGTGGATATTACTATTATAGTGGGAAAGAGGATAAACCTCCTGCAAAATGTTTACTCAGTATCTATTTTGTGTCAGGAACTATGGCAGGCACTAGAGCTACAAAAACAAACAAGAGAGGAACTGTTGAAAGGTGGGTGGGGTAATGGACATTGGGGAGGGTATGTGCTATGGTTAGTGCTGTGAAGTGTGTAAACCTGGCGATTCACAGACATGTACCCCTGGGGATAAAAATATGTTTATAAAAAAAATAAATAAATAAAAATTTTAAAAAAAAGAGAGGAACTGTTTTGATCTAGGAAAGACTTCATAAAAGAGTAATGTGTAAAAAAAAGTGTAATATATATTTGGCTGTGACTAAAAAATCAAAAGACATTTACCCAGGTGAGAAGGGATGAGAAAATTCTAGGCAAAGGAAATAGCTGATAAATATATAATGAATATGGAAAATTAGAAATATTCTAAGAACCTCTAGGAGTTGGCAAGTAGAGGTATGTTTAAGAATAATAGGAATTAAATCTGGAAAAGTCTTATAAGTAGAAGACCAACTATGAAGAGCATTGTGTATCACAAAAAGTTTAAGTTTAAAAATATCTGAATTTCGGGGCGCCTGGGTGGCTCAGTGGGTTGAAGCCTCTGCCTTCGGCTCAGGTCGTGATCCCAGGGTCCTGGGATCAAGCCCCTGGGATCAAGCCTCTGCTCAGCAGGGAGCCTGCTTCCTCCTCTCTCTCTGCCTGCCTCTCTGCCTACTTGTGATCTCTGCCTGTCAAATAAATAAATAAAATCTTTAAAAAAATCTGAATTTCAACCTACAAAAGCTTTTATGAAGCAAAGAATAACCAAATCATATTTACATGGTAAAAAGAGCTTTTTAACATGCCAAGTGTTTGTAAAATATAAGACAGCCTCTGCCATATTTTCTTATCTTTTACATAATATCTTTTAGTAGCTTCTTTATTTATTAGTGATTTTTATGGCATTACCTCAACCAGATTTTAACAACATGAAAATGTCAGGGGAGGGGGAAGAAAGGCGCAAGAAATTCAGTAGCATTATTTCCTCTCTTCTCACCACTGTCTATAAGTTCAGGGGTACTCTCAAAAGAGAATTACAAAATTCCTTTGTCTGTTACTAGTACTAAGTGTCTCAGAAAATAAGAAATAGCACTAATTTAAAATATTCTATCCTATTTTTACCTTAAGCACATAAGTATGTTCTTATTAATAAAGAGCATATATTTCAAATTTGGGTTCACTAAGAAGGGTGACCATAGTATGGCTAGTTGTAAATATGCCTCTTTCCCATTAGGCCATGTGCCACCTTTAAACTGGCACTATGTTTACTTCATCTCTCTATCTCCTGGGCCTAGCACAGAACTTCAGGGTAGTCTCACAGCATCCAGTGGGTATAACCCCTTAAGAGTCTTAAACTTTGTAAAATTTCCCACAGAATATTCATCTCATTCCTAAAAGTTTTCCCTGTTAAGAAGATTTAGTAGTTTGTTCCTAGAAAAATCCTTAAGAAGGTTTTTTTTATTATTTCATATTAATTAACTAAAGAAATGGGGGGGGGGGGACAAGTGCTCTCCAAAGCATATTACTGTTAGTAAGAAGTAAATTATCACCAGAGCCCACTGACTTGCTATGTACACATTTCTCATAAGCTTTAACCTCTGTGTAAAGGAATAATATCACCAGGGCTATAATTACAACATGAATATTTATTGGCAGAAAGATGAGGACAAGGCCTAGACACTTACCTCAGCTATGGGAAAACAACCCCTTATTCAAGTAAACACAAGGCCTAGAATGGAAAGCAACTTGGGTTCCATTGGGGATTTTGATGAAACTGAAACACAAAACCTTTCATAAAGTCTTTTCAATGTCAGAATTAGATAAAGTTTTAATATAAATTTAAAAAAGAAAGAGTATGTTTTAAAACTAGTTACAGGAAACAGCAGCATCCTAGGGCACGGGAGCTTCTCAGTGCTTTGGGATAAGGAACAATAATTGTTGACAAAGGGAAAGAAAAGTTTCTGCATTAGAAAGACATAAAAAATCAGAGTAATTGGGAGATTAAGTGAATTTTTTAAAATACCTTTATTGATATATATTTCATATGTCATAAAATTCACCCATTTAAAGTGTAAAAGGTAAATTTATGCTGTTTACTTAAAACCAAACTACACTCTTTTTAGAATATTACAGCATGGCATCTTCAAATAATGTTAAAAAATGACATTTCCTTATCATTCCCCCTCTAGTGAAATCATTTGTAAGATTCCAATCTACTGTAATAATTTTCACTGTATAACTTCTTCATCACAATGTCCATAATTGTTTTAACATATACTCAATGTAGCTATACCACAAAGCATGCAGCAAGTCCTTTTTTCTTGCTAAGACATAATCTTGTAAAAAGTTAGCAAAATAGGCAGCCAGATCTTTCAATATTATCAATTCAACATCCCAGATCATAGTGATGAAGACTCCTCAAAATGTATGTTAAAATCCAAAAAGTTACAAAAAGTACATTATTTCAAAGAATGGGGCTTCTGATTCAGATATACATTTTGAAGTCACAAATATTCATACAAACTCAATACCTATTTTGACAAAACAGCATTGTAATGATTTTAGCCATTAATAATGCCTCTGGACAAGACATTGTTGAATGGTATTTGAAAAGCCATGATGAAGTAAAAAGAACACTGGCTTTGTAGCCCAAATTCTGGCCATAGTTCTCACTGTCTTTGAGACATTATGTAAGGCTGTCCTTATCCCTAATATTCCATACCTCTAGACCAAATGGTCCTTCAAATGACATTGGACATATATCCTCAGCACATTATGGGGGACTAGCATAAACAACCAGACTCTTTCTTCACACACACAATTGTTGAGCCTAGGAGAGCGCTCATATATGTCAGTAGCATGGAGGCTGGAGAATTTGTTGAATAGGAGAGTTTCCCTACATATTAATCAGCCTACATTTGTTCAAATTCCACTGAGCTCTTTAACTGAAAGATCCTGAAGAATTTTACATTTTACTTGACTGACTAGAGAAGCTCCCTCTTGAAATGCAGAGAAAAAGGGAAATCTTTCTAGCTACGTGAGATAGCCTGGTAACTACAATCTAGAGTCTGCAAGAAAATGGATTTAAGAAACCAATAGGGGAGGGGCGCCTGGGTGGCTCAGTGGGTTAAGCCTCTACCTTCAGCTCAGGTCATGATCTCTGAGTCCTGGGATCGAGCCCCACATCGGGCACTCTGCTCAGCGGGGAGCCTGCTTCCCCACCCCCTGCCTGCCTCTCTGTCTACTTGTGATCACTCTGTCAAATAAATAAAAAAATAAAATCTTCAAAAAAAAAAAAGAAAAGAAAAGAAACCAATAGGGAAAACTGATAGGTCAGAGACAGGGATAAAACACAGAAGAACCTAAAACATGACATCTGTCCAATGGGGAAGATCAATGTCTGCTATGGCATGTAAACCACTAAAACCTGAATATGGTCCTGACATTTGATAATTAGTTTCTGGCTGATAAATGTGGCTTAATCTCTCTCTTTCCAATTTTATTTGGATGTAGGCTATCCATGACAGGAAGAAAGGCCCAGATGCTTTCAAGATGAAATACTTCCCTATTTTGAGGAGATGGGGAAAAAAAGTTCTTTCTTAGCTGAGCTTTGAGATGCCTGTACAAGATCAATATTCTTCTTCCTGGATCATTTCAAAGTCATGTTTTACCTCAGAGAAGTTGGTTACAGAACGAGATATAAAATATAGCAATTCCTGGTGCTAATTTTAAATTGTACATTTCAAATGAAGACAAACCTCAATGTTTAGTCTGTTTACCTATTTACCAGATAAAAATAGACTGATCAAATGTAATGGTTAATTTTACACTTCCACGTGGCTGGGCCACAGTACCCAGATATTCTGTCAAACATTCTTCTTGATGTTTTTGTGAAGGTGTTTTTGGATAAGATTTACATTTAAATCAGTAGACTCTGAGTAAAGCAGACTGCCCTCTACATTGTGGGTAGGCCTCGACCAATCAATGGAAGGCCTGGACAGACCAAAACGTTTACCTCCCCTACCCCCAGGAAAAGAGAATTTTCCAACAGACTGCCTTTGAACTTTATTTTCAATATCGGCTCTTCCTGGTTGCTACAGATTTAATGTTTGTGTCCCTCCAAAATTCATATTTTGAAACCTAATACCCAGGTGTAATGGTGTCAGGAGGAAAGACCTCTGAGGGGTGCTTAGGTCATGAGGGCAAAGCCTTCATGAATGGGATTTGTGCTCTTATTAAAGAAGTCCTAGAGAGTTCATTTGCCCCCGTCTGCCACGTGAGGTTACAGCAAAAAGTTACAATCTATGAACTACAAATCAGGCCCTCCTGTTTTGCCAGTACCACGGCATACTGAATCTGCCAGTACCTCGATCTTGGTCTTCCCAGCCTCCAAAACTGGGAGAAACAAATTTCCATGGTTTATATGGTTCCCAGTTATAGTACTTCTGTTATATAGAAGCCCAAATGGACTAAGACCCTAGTTCTACTGCAGATTGCCTTTGCACTAGAACTGCAACTCTTTCCTACATCTCCAACCTTCTGGCATTCCCCAACAGATTTTGAATTTGGCAAACCTCCACAACTATGTGAGTCAATTCCTTAAAATAAATACCTTTCTATACATATACAAATCTTATTGCTTCTGTTTCTCTGAAGAACCCTGACTAATAAAGCAAAGTCTCACCTCCAAACGCAGAGCTTTTAAGAACAGGCTCCACAGTGTGGCTGAACCTTGAAACGTTATGCTCAGAGGAGAGAAGGGAGAGAGGGAGGGAGGGAAGGAGGGAGGAAGGGATTAAGTCAAAATTGATAAGCCAAAAACTCAAATATTCAAATGCCAGGGCAATATTCAGGTTTTACTGGTGTATATTCTACTTTTCAGCCCCACTTTTTATCTCCTTTTTTTCTCCATTCTAATGACACAAATATTAGACATTTTATCATAATCACAAAGGTCCCTTAGGCTCTGTTCATTTTTTCATCTACTTTTTCTCTCTTATGTTCAAATTGGTGTGTTTTATTGTTCTGTCCTTAAATCATGGATTTTTTCTGTCCTCTCCATTCTGTTATTGGCTTTATCCACTGAGTTTCTAATTTCAGTAATTCTTCAATTTCAAATTTTCATTTTATTCTTCTTTCAATTGTCTATATTTTGCTAATACTTTCTATTTCTTCATTTGTTTCAAGCATATTGACAATTGCTTATCAAAGAAATTTTAATATCGATGTTTAACATTTAATGACTTGATAGAATGAGATTTTTTTATTATATTCTGGGCATATAAGGTACTCTATTATGAGATCCTTGATCTCATTAAATCTTGTGTTTTAGCGAGCCTCCTCTGACACCTCTCTGATAGGTGAAGGAAAACGGCATTATTGTCACATCCTGGAAAAATTAAGGCTCTTGGCCTTCACTGACCCCTAAAAGCAGAAGGGTTTCTCCTTACTGCTACATAGATGTGGGAGTTCAAGTTCCTCAGAGCCTCAGTAGGGCTTCCACTGATACGACCCCAGCTGGAAAAAGTGGTTAGAGTACTTCATTCATTTCAGTCAGGCAAGGATGGTATAGATTCCTTAGTTGGTCTTTGCTGGCAGTAATGGAGGTAGTCATACAGTTTTCTGTGGTATTTGACTTGAGAATAACAGTTATGATTTAAAAAGTTTTCTATGTAGTTAGGCTGCTCCTAGAGAGAGAGCAGATGTTGCTTGGGTTTTTGTTTTTGACTTTTGCTTCTGCCTACTGGCATTATCTGGTTACCAGCTTCTACAGCTCCCAGACTGGGTATATGAAGCCAAAAGAACACCCAGGGAATTCACCACCATGTATTTCCTCAGGTCAACGTTTCTAGCCAGTTTGTCTACTTGTCTCTACTTATCTCTACTCATAGTCTTCTTGTAGTGTATTTGTTTTATATACAATGTCCAGGGTTCTTATTTGTACATTGCAGGAGGGATAGGAAAAGTGCATCTACTCTATATTTCCAGACGGGGATGTCCCCTACAATGTGTGTTTGCGTGTGTGTGTGTGTTGTATAATCTTTATATATGATAAATACTTAACATTTTCATTTTCAAGCAGGTATATATTATAATAATCAACAAAAAAGCCACCCTAGACTCCCATTCTAACCACCAGGTAATAGGCTCCATTTCTAACCTCTGGGCTGGATATGAACCAAGATCACAAGATTCAAATAAGTATATCCCATAAACTACTAAATAGTTGCATAATGAAGAAATATGACATAAAATGGAATTAAAACAGTATTTAGTATCCAGGATTAGAAAGATGACCTTCATTTAAGTCCTATCAATAGCACCTTCCAGATGCATAACTTTAGTCAATTCATAAATCTTCATAAGCCTCAGCTTCCCCATCTATAAAAAAATTAAAATGAGTATAAAAACATCTGTCTTGTTGCTTTATGATTCTGTCACAAGAATTAAAATGGCCTCCTCCATGAAAATACTTTCTACATCAATGACATCAAATAAAAGATGTGTGCCACAAATGCAAACGTGTAAATTATTTTAAATTTTCCAGTAGTCCCATTAAAAAATTAAAAAGAAATAAATCAATTTTAATAATTTTATTTAACTCAATTTACCCAAAATATAATTTCAACATATAATTAATATAAAAGATGGTATTCGGGATCTATAGAGGTAAAAATGAGATGTCCTATTTTATATTACCAAGTCTTTGAAATCCAATATATATTTTACACTTATAGTACATCTCAATGCAGACTAGACACACTTCAACTATTCAATAGCCACATGTAGTCAGTGCCTACCATAGTACACAAGGTAGCTCTAGACATAAAAATATGCGGACTTCCTGGGTATAAATTCCACTCTACCACTCTGCCAAAGACTGAACTGTCACTTAGTGGACATCGCTTAAACCATCTTTTAGACTGTCTTTAGACTCATCTTTAGTAAAATGTAGTACATAAGAGCATAGATTCTGGAAATAGCCTGCCTGGGGTCCAGCTCTACCCATCACAGGCTTTTTAACCTCAAAGCAAACTGTTTAACTTGTCTTGGCCTCAGTTTCCTCATCTACAAAATGAGGATAATTATACCAACCTCATAAAATTGTCTTGAGGATTAAATTAATATTATAAAAATACTTAATAACAGTACCTGGAATACAACAGTGTCTAATGAGTTATTATAACTAAAATAATAATTATTACTCTTTACTCTCCAAGCCTCATAAAATAAGCTACTGTAGAATGCATTTTATTCTGTTGTATGTTATTGCAAAATAAGTACAATATGCATGCTTCCAAAGTACACACAGAGAAAGGAGGAATAGTTTCCACTGCTTAAATCACGAGAGGCTTCTTTGAGGAGGTGTTTTTTTAGTGGGGCTTTAAAGATCTGCAAAATTTCAACAGCTAAAAAACGGGGAAGGCATGCCAAGCAAATATATATATATATATATATATATATATATATATATATACCAAAGAATGAATGTAAGAAAATAGACTTTCAAAGAGTAATATGTCTAACAAGAGCAGGATCACATTGGGAAGTAATGAAAGAGAACACTCAGAAAAGCTGGCCAGGACAGGCCAGTCCATGATGGTCCCAGAACACCATGCTCAGATGTCCATATTTATTGTGTATATAATAGAGTCACTGAAGGTTCTGACAAGGGATGCCTCAGGGCAAAGGTTCTCAACACTGTTTACATACTAGAATGACTTAGGAGCTTTAAAATTTCCTGTGCACTGAATGCACCCCTGACCAATTAAATCAGAATTTCTAGTTGTGGATACCAGGTATCTGTTTTGTAAATCCCTTGTTAATTTCTATTACAACTAAGGTTAAGAACTACTGCTCTAAGGGGCACCGGGGTGGCACAGCCGATTAAGCCTCTGCCTTCAGCTCAGGTCATGATCCTGGGTCCTGGGATCGAGCCCTGTAGTCAGGCTCCCTGTTCAGGGAGGAGTCTGCTTCTCCCTCTCCACCTGCTCCCCCACTCCTGCTCTCTGTCTCGCTCACTCTCTAGCTCAAATAAATAAATCAAATCCTTTTTTTTAAAGAACAACTATTCTCGGGAAGCTTATTCAAAGAGCCATCATCCTTGGCAAGGAGACTAGTTAAAGGTAAAAATAATAATAATAATAATAATAATAATAATAATAATAATATCTCTTCCAGGAAGAAGAAACACAGAAGAACTATTCTTCTCTTCCAGGAAGAAGAAAAGGATCTGCTATAAGGAGAGTCTGGTGAAGACAAGTAGTGCTCTCCACCATAAAATTTTAGTCCACAGTTAAAAGCAAAAAGGAGTCTAAAACCCATGCTACAGGTAGCCCAGAGTCAAAGGAGAACATAACTAAGGTATATAAGTATAGAAATAAATCATCTCTCTATGAGCACACACACACACACACACACACACACACACATCCACACACAAAAACTACCATCTCCTTTGAACTTTAAAGATTTACTGAACTACAAATACATGTTAGGCAAGTTTCATTTGTGTTAATATAGTAATTATTAAGAATAGAGCCATCATTTTCCTGAAAACTTATGATATATCAAGCACTAAGCTAAATGGCCTATAAGGATTTTCTACTTTACTACTCATAACTATATTGTGATAGGAGCCACTGCTAGTTCCAGTTGAAAATGTAGCTGAGAGAGGTTAAGTAACTTCCTCAAGGTCAAACAAATGTTAAGTGACAGAGCCAGGCTTTGAAGCCCAGTCCGTTTGGCTTCATGCTACCAAAACCTGAGTTCCTAGCCACCTTATTTTCTGTTTTACGTATTTTGTGATCTACTTTGCATATTAAGAATTACATTGTCAGATAAGGAAGCTGAGACAGATAGAGTGAGTAACTTGTCTCAAATCAAACAATTAAACAGTGGAAATGTGATTCAAATCCAAGAATACCAATCCCAAACACCCCTATGGTTAATATTCCTAGCACCACCTCAAATATGTCTTCTTTTCCTATTATCCCCAAAAGGCAGACCTGGTCAGTTTGGAAAACATTTTCTTGCCTGGAAGAGCCAATGGGGCTATGGTTTCTCTTTCTCACCAAACATTCTGTTTTCTACTCATCTTTGCTCTGTTATTTCATTCATACTCTCTTTAGCAATGGTTACCCTGTTCAAGAATGAAAAGAACATTTTTGATGCATCCCCACCCCCAAATTTCGGACCTTTTCACGTGATTGTAATTATAATTTATAATATCCAACAAGTAAGAAAATGCCAGTGTATTGCTACTTGGTTTTTTTCCTAGTCTTTTTTCCAGTGTTCCAAGATTCATTGCTTATATACCACACCCAGTGCTCCATGCAATACATACCCTCCTTAATACCCACTACCAGGCTCACCTAACCCCCCATGGCCCCCAAAACCCTGTTCCTCAAAGTCCACAGTCTCTCATGGTTCATCTCCCCCTCCAATTCCTCCCACTTCATTTTTTTCCTTCCCTTCTCCTAATGTCCTCCATGTTATTTCTTATGTTCCACAAGTAAGTGAAACCATATGATAATTGACTTTCTCTACTTAACTTATTTCACTCAACATAATCTTCTCCAGTCCCATCTACGTTGATACAAAGGTTGGGCATTCATCCTTTCTGATGGCTGAGTAATATTCCATTGTATATATGGACCACATTTTCTTTAGCCATCCATCTACTAAGGGCCTCTTGACTCTTTCCACACTATGGCGATTGTGGACATTGCTGCTATGAACATTGGGGTACAGATGCCCCTTCTTTGCACTACATCTGTATCTTTGGGGTAAATACCCAGTAGTGCAATTGCAGGGTCATAGGGTAGGTCTATTTTTAATTTTTTGTGGAATCTCCACACTGTTTATCAAAGTGGTTGCACCAACGTGCATTCCCACCAACACCGTAAGGGGAAATTAGAGAATCGATTCCATTTACTATAGCACCAAAAATCATAAGATACCTAGGAATAAGCCTAATCAAAGACATAAAGGATCTATACTCATGGAACTACAGAACACTCATGAAAGAAACTGAAGAAGACACAAAAAGATGGAAAAACATTCCATGCTCATGGATCAGAAGAAAAAACATTGTTAAAATGTTTATACTGCCCAGAGCAATCTATACTTTCAACGCCATCCCTATCAAAATACCACTGGTGTGGTATTTTGTGCTGGAATAAACAATTCTAAAATTTGTATGGAACCAGAAGACCCCGAATCGCTAAGGAAATATTGAAAAAGAAAAACAAAGCTGGGGGCATCACCTTGCCTGATGTCAAGCTTTACTACAAAGCTGTGATCACAAAGACAGCATGGTACTGGCATAAAAACAGACACATGGACCAGTGGAACAGAGTAGAGAGCCCAGATACGGACCCTCAACTCTATGGTCAAATAATCTCTGACAAAGCAGGAAAAAATATACTGTGGAAAAAAGTCTCTTTAATAAATGCTGCTGGGAAAATTGGACAGCTATCTATAGAAGAATGAAACTCGACCATTCTCTTACAACATACACAAAGATAAACTCAAAATGGATGAAATACCTCAATGTGAAACAGGAATCCATCAAAATCCTAGAGGAGGATAGGCAGTAAGCTCTTTGACATCAGCCACAGAAACTTCTTTCAAGACACGTCTCCAAAGGCAAAGGAAACAAAAACCAAAATGAACTTTTGGGACTTGATCAGGATAAAAAGCTTCTGCACAGTAAAGGAAACAGTCAACAAAACAAAGAGGCAACCCATGGAATGGGAGAAGATATTCACAAATGACACTACAGACAAAGGGCTGGTTTCCAAGATCTATAAAGAACTTCTCAAACTCAACACTCAAAAAACACATAATCACATCAAAAAAATGGGCAGAAGACATGAACAGACACTTCTCAAAAGAGGACATATAAATGGCTAA
Source organism: Mellivora capensis (assembly GCA_004024625.1). Lineage (NCBI taxonomy): Eukaryota > Metazoa > Chordata > Mammalia > Carnivora > Mustelidae > Mellivora > Mellivora capensis. Next base: position 51,585 of record PISX010005425.1, read on the forward strand.
CAGACACATGAAAAAATGTTCATCATTAGCCATCAAGGAAATTCAAATCAAAACCATATTGAGATACCACCTTACACAAGTTAGAATGGCAAAGATTAACAAGACAGGAAATAACAAATGTTGGAGAGGATGTGGAGAAAGGGGAACCCTCTTATTCTGTGTATTATTTATATAAACTTTAAAAATAGTGTTCACGCTATTATTCTACAGATAAAGTCTAGGGTACATATGGATTTGTTGATGCTTTATAATAATGACAAGCGTCCAGTGATCTCATATCCATAGGACCTATGGCTTTTATGAAACAGAGTGACTGGAATGGAAAATTAGTAGTTTCTATTTTTTTGAGGAAGCACAGAGATCATACAAGGAAAATATTAGAGGTGATTAAAAAGGAATCTCCCCTGAAGTATGAGCTTCCTGGAGCATATTACAGGCAGGTCCCAAAAAAGGCACATTTACACCCATCCCAAATTCAGTAGTAATACTCATCACTTGATAAGAATCATCTAGAAGAGAAGAAGAGCCTGATTGCCTAAGTTAAAATCTCTACTCTGAAAGGTAATAGGTTTGTGGCCATAGGCAAGTTACTTCTCTGTTCCTCAGCTTCCTCTTCTGTAAAATGAGCATGATATTACCACACTAATCGTACAAGTTTTCTAAAGTACTTGTAACAGTGCTTGGCATATAATAAGTGCTTGTAATTTACAAACTACTTGGGTATTACTATTATAATTGGATATTAGATAAATCATCACAACTCTCTTAAAACAAGTGGCTCAAGCTATAAAAAGAAAGTGTGATACGACTTCCTGGTTTCCAGTTAGGTATGTAAAGAACATGGAAGATGTCACTATAATTCACAAAATAAGAATGAACAAACTGAAAATCATTAATTCCTCTTATATTCTTCAGATAATTGAGGTCACAGGACAAACTGGGTCCTCAAATTTGGAGACAGACAGGTGAATACAAAAAAAAATCATATCTTGGTAGAGTAGTAGTTCAGGAGTACCATCCCTCATTGGAGACAGTACCAGGGTAAGAAAATAAAAGTATAATTGATAAATTTCTGCAGGATCAGTGTGGACCATACTTGAGATTTAAAAGCTCTGTTGGGGGGCAGCCTTAGGCAGTCCCCCAACAAATTTGTGAGTTTTTGCACCAGGAGCACTACCAGGTTCTCACAATGAAGATCAGAGAAAAACACCCTTGTGTTTTCAGCAAGAAGAGGGGGGAAATAACCATTCTGAAATATACCTAGAGAGTTATATTCTTCTTAACAAGACCTTAACTCAAGGGAAATTATTTTTTGAGAGCCTAATTGACTAGGGTTTTATCAAAGCCTAACCAATCTGAAGAAAGGAAAATTCCCAACTCAAGCAAAATTTAGCCATTCACATATAGAATGAAAGTATGCAACTCCAAGGACCTCTACTTTTTCATGCAATGAAAGGAAAATACCAACACTAGGACCCACTAGCATTCCTCTCTAAGGTGAGAAAACTGAGAAACTCAGGAGTACCTGAGAAGGTAAGGTAAGAAAACTGAGAAGCACTTGAAAAGGTCACAGCCCAGGGGCACAGGATCACTAAAACACTAAATTCTAAACATATGACTACCAAATGCTTTCATCTTCCATCTTCCCCTCCCCCCAAAATTTGGCCAAACATCAACAGGGCTTATGTATAATATGAGGAAAATACAACTGAAAGTACTGTACCTTTCAAACCTTACTTAAGAAGAAATCATTAGGGAAGCCCAAAGACAAAAAAGGAGACAAAAACAAGGACACAAAAGGAAATGTTAGCTTCTGACACCTCCAGAAACAGCTAACAGCAATACAACCCAAGTCTTAGCCAGATAAACATAAAGTCTCACACTAAAGATATATTCACCACAACTCCTTTTTTTTGTACATCATGCCTGACATTTAACAACAACAACAACAAAAAAAAGACAAAGCACACTTAAAGACAAAAAACACAATTTCAAGAGGCACAGCAAGCTTCAAAACTAGACTCAGATGTTTCACAAATGTTGTAATTATTAAATCAAGATTTTAAAAAAATATATGAGTAATGCTCTAGGGGCTCTAATGAAAAAAGTGGACAAAATGCAATAATAGATGAATAATGCAAACAAAAAATGTAAACTACAGAAAGGAATCAAAAGGAAATGCTAGGAATCAAGAATAAAGATGAAGAAAGCCTTTTATGGGCTCATCAGTAGATTGGAATAGACCAAGGAAAGATTAGTCTGAGTTTAAAAATAAGTCAACAGAAATATCCAAAACTGAAATGCAAAGAGGAAAAAAAAATAATTAAAAGACAGAGTATCAAAAAATGGTAGGGCAATTAAAAACGGTGTTACATATGCATAATGAAATTACCACAAAAAGAGGGGAGAAAAGAACAAAAGAAATATTTGAAGCAATAATGACTGAGAATTTCCCCCCAATTATTTTCAGACACCAAACCACAGATCTAGCAGGCTCAATGAACATGATGCATGGTAAATACCAAAAATTCCTACCTCCAGGTATATCATCATCAAATGACAGAAAATCAAAATAAAGGGAGAAAAAAAGAAGCCAGAGGAAAAAACACCATACTTATGGAGGAGCAAAGATAAGAATTATATCCAAATTCTCCTTTGAAACCATGTAAGCAAAAATAAAAAAAGAAAGAAAAGAAACCATGCAAGCAAGAAAATAGTGGAGTGAAATATTTATCATGCTGAAGTGAAAAAAAAATAGTACACACACTTTAGAATACAGTTTGACAGTTTGTCACAAAAGTAAACATAAGTTTTATCATATGATCTGGCAAACACCATCCTTGGTATTTATCCAAATGAGTTAAAAACTCATGTCTCCACAGAAGCCTGAACACATGTTTATATAGCTTTACTCATAATTGCCAAAACTTGGGAGCAGCCAGTATATAATTCAGTAGGTGAATGGATAAACTAAAGTATATCCAGACAAAATATTACCCAGCAATTTTTAAAAATGCTATCAAGCCATGAAATAACAAGGAGGAATTCTAAATGCATATTGCTAAATGAAAGTAGCCAACCTGGAAAGGGCCCTACTATATGATTCCAACTATATGACATTCTGAAAAAGACAAAACTATGGAGGCAGCAGAAAGATCAATGGTTGCCAAGGACTCGGTAGGTGGGTGAGACATAAGCATGAATAAGTGGCACACAGGGGATGTTTAGAATACAACAGCTATTCTGTATGCTACTGTAATGGTGGATATATATCATTATATATTTGTTAAAAACCAAAGCATGTACAACATAAAGAGTAAAAACTTATGTAAACTATGCAAGATTTTAATAAATGGGAAAGATGGGGGAGTAATTAGGGAGCATATGAAAACTCTGTCCTTTCAGCTCAATGTTTTTATAAAATAAAATTGCTCTAAAAAGTTAACCCTAGGGGTGCCTGGGTGGCTCAGTGGGTTAAAGCCTCTGCCTTCAGCTCAGGTCATGATGTCAGGGTCCTGGGATCAAACCCCGCATCGTGCTCTGCTCAGCAGGAAGCCTGCTTCCTCCTCTCTCTCTCTCTCTGCCTGTCTCTCTGCCTACTTGTGATCTATGTCTGTGAAATAAATAAAATCTATAGAACAAAAGTTTGACATGGATTTTTAAATTTAATTCTTATAACCATTCTCTCAGGTAAGTACTTTTATCATACCAAATTTTTCTCTAGAGAAAACAGAGAAGTTGAATAACTAGTCCAAAGTTATAGAGTTAATAAGTGGCAGAGCCAGTATTCAAAAGTAGGCAATCTGGTTTTAAAAGTACATTGTCAAAATGTCTATATTGCCTAAAGCAATCTATACTTTCAATGTCATTCTGATCAATATTCCACCAGCATTTTTCAAAGAGCTGGAAAAAACAATCCTAAAATTTGTATGGAATCAGAAGAGATCCCGAAATGCTAAGGAAATGTTGAAAAAGAAAAACAAAACTGAAGGCATCACGTTGCCTGATTTCAAGCTTTACTACAAAGTTGTGATCAACGAAACAGCATGGTACTGGCATAAAAACAGACACATAGACTAGTGGAACAGAGTAGAGAGCCCAGATATGGACCCTCAACTCTATGGTCAAATAATCTTCAACAAAGCAGGAAAAAATATCCAGTGGGAAAAAGAAGAGTCTCTTCAATAAATGGAGCTGGGAAAATTGGACAGTTACATGTAAAAAAAATGAAACTTACCCATTCTCTTACACCATACAGAAAGATAAACTCGAAATGGATAAAATACCTCAATGTGAGGCAGGAATCCATCAGAATCCTAGAGGAGAACATAGGCAGTAACCTCTTTCATATCAGCCACAGCAACTTCTTTCAAGATATGTCTCCAAAGGCAAAGGAAACAAAAGTGAAAATGAACTTTTAGGATTTCCTCAAGATCAACAGCTTCTGCAGAACAAAGGAAACAGTCAACAAAACAAAGAGGCAACCCATGGAATGGGAGAAGATATTCACAAATGACAATACAGACAAAGGGCTCATATCCAGGATCTATAAAGAACTCCTCAAACTCAACACACACAAAACAGATAATCATGTCAAAAAAAAATGGGCAGAAGACATGAACAGACACTTCTCCAATGAAGACATACAAATGGCTATCAGACACATGAAAAAATGTTCATCATCACTGGCCATCAGGGAGATTCAAATCAAAACCACATTGAGATACCACCTTACACCAGTTAGAATGGCCAAAATTAACAAGACAGGAAACAACATGTGTTGGAGAGGATGTGGAGAAAGGGGAACCCTCTTCCACTGTTGGTGGGAATGCAAGTTGGTGCAGCCACTTTGGAGAACAGTGTGGAGATTCCTTAAGAAAGTAAAAATAGAGCTTCCGTATAACCCTGCAATTGCACTACTGGGTATTTATCCCAAAGATACAGATGCAGTGCGAAGAAGGGCCATCTGTACCCCAATGTTCCTAGCAGCAATGGCCACAGTCGCCAAACTGTGGAAAGAACCAAGATGCCCTTCAACAGACGAATGGATAAGGAAGATGTGGTCCATATACACTATGGAGTATTATGCCTCCATCAGAAAGGATGAATACCCGACTTTTGTAGCAACATGGACAGGACTGGAAGAGATTATACTGAGTGAAGTAAGTCAAGCAGAGAGAGTCAATTATCATATGGTTTTGCTTATTTGTGGAGCATAAGGAATAACATGGAGGACATGGGGAGCTGGAGAGGAGAAGGGAGTTGAGGGAAATTGGAGGGGGAGATGAACCTTGAGAGACTATGGACTCTGAAAAACAACCTGAGGGTTTTGAAGAGGCGGGGAGTGGGAGGTTGGGGGAGCCAGGTGGTGGGTATTATGGAGGGCAGGCATTGCATGGAGCACTGGGTGTGGTGCAAAAACTATGAATTCTGTTACGCTGAAAAGAAATTTGAAAAAAAATAAAGTAATTTAAATTTTTAAAAAAGAATGTAAAAAAAGAGTGCAGTAAGGTTTTTAGAACGTGTTGAAGGAATAAGGGGCCCCTAGGCTCATCTTGTCCCACAAATACAGCTTGATAACTATCAAATCATCCTAAATACCCTATCTATCAACCTAAAGACTGGAATAACAAATTCCACAACCAAAGGTAGAGAAGAGGCTGCATCAAAGAAGGCATGAAGTGTGGAGACATGATTTGGGAGATAAATGGATCATGGCCACTGATGTGGGGAGGGAGCCACAGTTGTGGAAAAGGGCAAGAGACAGACAAACATATAGCGAAGCATGACTCTGCAAAGTAATTGGCTTGGAAAATGGAAGGGGCTGAATTTCATGAGTTCCTGCAAAGAGTGAGGCTTAAAGCCTGGAGTTTTAATGATCAGTGGCCTTGGCTCAGAGAGAGCACAGAGGGCATTGTACTGCACTTGGAGAGAAGGCAAAGTAAACAGCCCATAAATACACAACAAAGAAACAGCAATATGAAGAGTTAATGTGACACACAGTGGGAAGGTTACTGGCAGCTTTCACAGAGAACCTACTGGGAACAAAGGAACTGGCGGGCACCACTTCACTCCCCCCACCACTCAGTTTAAGCACAGGGCTACCTGTGGGAATCAGCACAGTGCTGACACTCACTACCTAAGTTGCTTAAACGATGCCCTGCACCACAGTGCTCTGGTGGAACTACCCTTCCCAGTCACACTTGCCTCCATCCCAGCACAGTGGGTTCCTTCCCCCAGCAGCCCAGCCCAAACACCAGAAAATTTTTCCCAAATGAAAGAACAGGACAGCACCATGGACACAGATCTAGAGGATCATAACATAACACATATAAAGGACTCAATAAAACAAATGAGAAACATGCTTGACGGAATGAACAGCAGGCTGCATGAAGCAGAGAAAAGAATTAAAGACCAAGAAGACAGACTAATGGAAAATAATGAAAATAATGACGCTGAACAAAAGAGAAAAAAATTATGCAAAAGAAGAATAGTCTTAGGGAACTCAGTGACTCCATCAAATGTAATAACATCTGATTATAGGAGCACCAAAAGAAAAGAGAGAAAAGGGCAGAAAAATTATCTGAAGAAATAATAGCTTAATATTTCCCTAATCTGGGGAACGAAACAGATACCCAGATCTAGGAGAAACAGAGAAATAAAATTAGCAAAATAAGATCCATACAAAGACATATTATAATTGAAACGGCAAAATACAGTGATAAAGAAAAAAAAATTAGGGGTGCCTAGGTTGCTCAATGGTTCAGTGTCTGCCTTCAGCTCAGGTCATGATCCCAGTGTCCTGGGATCAAGCCCCGCATTGGGTTCCCTGCTCAGAAGGAAGCCTGTTTCTCCCATTCCCACTGTTTGTATTCCCTCTCTTGCTGTGTCTCCATCTGTCAAGTAAATAAATAAAATAAGATTAAAAATTTTAAATAGTAAGACAAAATAAGAGAGATACATGAAAAGGAAACTCCATAAGGTGATCAGCCATTTTCTAGCAGAATCTTTCCAACAAGAAAGGCGTGGCATGATATATTCAAAGCACTGTAAGGGAATAATCTGCAGCCAATAATTCTCTATACAGTAAGGCAATGATTCAAAATACAAAAAGAGATAAAGATTCCCAGACAATCAAAAACTAAAAGAGTTCATGACCACTAAACCAGACTTGAAAGAAACATTAAAGGGGACTCTTTGAGTGAAAATGAAAAACCAAAAGTAAAAGTATCAAGGAAGGAAACAAAAAAGCAGTAAAAATGAATACTTTTGTAAAATATAAGTCAAGGAATTCACAAAATAAAAGGATGTGAAATATGAAACTATATACCAAAAACACGAGGAGAGTAGTAAAGAATAGGTTCAAGCTTAAACAACCAACAACTTAATATAGACTGCTATATTCAGAAAATGTTAATATACAAACCTAATGGTAACCACAAGTCAAAAACCACTAAAATAGGGGCACCTGGGTACTTCAGTTGTTTAAACATATGACTCTTGATTCTGGCTCAGGTCATGATCTCAGGGTTGTAAGACTGAGCCCTAAAACAGGCTCCATGCTTAGTGCGGAGTTTGCTTGAGATTCTCTCTTCCTGCCCCTCTGTCCCTCCCCACCTCAAATAAAATAAATAAATAAAATCTTTTTTTAAAAAACACCTAACATATGCAAAGAATAAAGAGACAGAAATCCAAATATATCACTAAAAAAACCACCAACCAATGAGAGAAAGAGAAGAAAGGATCAGATAAAATATTCAGAAACACAAAACAAGTAATAAAATAGCAATATAACCATACCTATCAAAAAGTACTTTGCATGTAAATGGATGAAATCCGCCAAATAAAATATATACAGTGACAGAATGGATTAAAAAACAAGACCCATCTATCTGCTGCATAAAAGAGATTCAGTTTAGACCTAAAGACACCTGAAGATTTAAAGTGAGGGGATGGAGAAAGATCTATCATGCAAATGGATGTCAGAAGACAGTGTAGCAAAACTTATATTGGACAAAGTAGACTTTTTATAAAAAGTCTGTAATTAGAGACAAAGTAGGACATTATACGATAATAAAAGGGACAACACACAAGAAGGTATAACAACTGTAGTTATTTATGCACCAAACATAGGAGCACCCAAGTACATAAAAACATTAATAACAAATATAAAATATCTAATTGATAATAATACAATAATTGTAGGGACTTAAGTCCCCACTTACATCAATGGACAGATCATATAAACATAATATCAACAAGGAAACAATGGCTTTGAATGACACACTGCACCAGAAGGATTTTAACAGATATATTCAGAACATTTAATCCTGAAACACCAGAATACATATTCTTTTCAAGTGCACAAGGAACACTCTCGAGAATAGATGACATATCATAGTCCACAAAACAAATCTCAAGAAATTCAAGAAGATGGAAGTCATACCATGAAATTTTTCTAAACACAATGTTATGAAACTAGAAGTCAACCAAAAGAAAATTTCTGGAGCGACCAAAAATATATGGAGGTTAAATAACATACTACTAAACAATGAATGGGTCAACCAAGTAATAAAGAGGAAATTAAAAAGTACATGGAAACAAATGAACATGAAAACACAGCATGCCAAAACTTTTGGGATGCAGCAAAAGCAGTTCTAAGAAGGAAGTATATACCAATATAGGCCTACCTGAAGAAGCAAGGAAAATATCAAACAAAAATCCCACCATCACACCTAAAGGAGCTAGAAAAAAAATAAGACCTAAAACCAGCAGATGGAAAGAAATAATAGAGATTAGAGCAGAAATAAATGATATAGAAACCGAAAAGAATAGAAGAGATCAATGAAACCAGGAGCTGATTCTCTGAAAAAAATTATAAAATTGATAAACCTCTAGCCAAACTTAGCAGGAAAAAAAAAAAAGAGAAAGGACTCAAATAAATAAAATCACAAATGAGAGAGGAGAAATAACAACCAACACCACAGAACTGCAAATAATTCTAAAAGAATATTATGAGAAACTATATGGCAACAAATTGGACAACCTAGAAGAAATGGATAAATTTTGAGAATTGTATAAAATACCAAAACTGATCCAGGAAGAAATGGAAAATTTGAACTGATTATCAGCAAAGAAATTCAATCAGTAATCAAAAACTTCCAACAAAGAAAATCCAATAACACATGGCTTCTTAGGCAAACTGCAACAAATATTTAATTTTTTTATTATTTTTTAAATTCCTTTCCAGTGTTCCAGAATTCATAGTTTTTGCACCACACCCAGTGCTCCATGCAATGTGTGCCCTCCATAATAACCACCACCAGGCTCCCCCAATCTCCCACCACCCCCCGCCCCGTCAAAACCCCTCAGGTTGTTTTTCAGAGTCCATAGTCTCTCATGGTTCATCTCCCTCTCCAATTTCCCTCAACTCCCTTCTCCTCTCCATCTCCCCATGTCCTCCGTGTTATTTGTTATGCTCCACAAATAAGCAAAACCATATGATAATTGACTCTCTCTGCTTGACTTACTTCACTCAGCATAATCTCTTCCATTCCCGTCCATGTTGATACAAAAGTTGGGTATTCATCCTTTCTGATGGAGGCATAATACTCCATTGTGTATATGGACCACATCTTCCTTATCCATTTGTCCACTGAAGGGCATCTTGGTTGTTTCCACAATTTGGTGACCATAGCCATTGCTGCTAGGAACATTGGGGTACAGATGGCCCTTCTTCGCACTGCATCTGTATCTTTGGGATAAATACCCAGTAGTGCAATTGCAGGGTCATAGGGAAGCTCTATTTTTACTTTCTTAAGGAATCTCCACACTGTTCTCCAAAGTGGCTGCACCAACTTGCATTCCCACCAACAGTGGAAGAGGGTTCCCCTTTCTCCACATCCTCTCCAACACATGTTGTTTCCTGTCTTGCTAATTTTGGCCATTCTAACTGGTGTGAGGTGGTATCTCAATGTGGTTTTGATTTGAATCTCCCTGATGGCCAGTGATGATGAACATTTTTTCATGTGCCTGTGAGCCATTTGTATGTCTTCATTGGAGAAGTGTCTGTTCATGTCTTCTGCCCATTTTTTAACATGATTATCTGTTTTGTGTGTGTTGAATTTGAGGAGTTCTTTACAGATCTTGGATATCAGCCCTTTGTCTGTACTGTCATCTGTGAATATCTTCTTCTCCCATTCCATGGGTTGTCTCTTTGTTTTGTTGACTGTTTCCTTTGCTGTGCAGAAGCTTTTTATGCTGATGAAGGCCCAAAAGTTCATTTTCACTTTTGTTTCCTTTGCCTTTGGAGACATGTCTTGAAAGAAGTTGCTGTGGCCAGTGTCGATGGATTCCTGCCTCATGTTGAGGTCTTTTATCCATTTCGAGTTTATTTTAAACTATACCAAATATTTAAAGAAGAGTTAACACCTATGTGAGTTTTAAAAGTTAGTAACTATACTTCTGAAACTATTCTAAGAAATGGAAGAAGGAAAAATTCCAAATTTATTCTTTGAGGCCAGCAATACACTGTTAACAAAACAAGAAAAAGACACCACACAAAAAAAAGAGAGAGAGAGAGAGAATTACAGGCCAGTATCTCTGATAAACACAAATGCAAAAATCCACAAAAAGTACTATAATATGAATGCAATAATACATTAAAAAATCACTCACAACGATCCAGTGAGATTTATTCCTGGGTTGCAAGGGTGGTTCAATATTCACAAATCAATCAATGTGATACAACACATCAGTAAGAGAAAGGATAAGAACCATAGGATCATTTCAGTTGATTCAAAAAAAAAAGATTTGACAAAATACAACAACCATTCATTATAAAAACCTTCAATAAGGTAGATTTATAGGGTACATACTTCAACATAATAAAGGCCATTTATGAACAACCCACAGTTAACATCATCCTCAATGGGGAAAAACTAAGATCTGTTCCCCTAAGGTCAGGAACAAGACAAGGATGTCCACTCTCACCACCATTATTCAACATAGTACTGGAGGTCCTAGCCACAGACATCAGACAACAAAAGGGAATAAAGGGCACCCAAATTGGTAGGAATAAGTAAAACTTTCACTAATTACAGATGACAGAATACCATATACAGTAAATCCTAAAGACTCCACACACAAACACACACACACAAAAAAACCTGCTAGAACTACTAAATTAATTCAGCAAATTCACAGGATAAAAAACCAATGTACAACTATGAATTCTGTTATGCTGTAAAGAAATAAAAAAAATAAATAAATATATACATAAAATAAACTATAATATTTTAAGTAGAGATTAAAAAAATTCAATCAGTGTAATCCGTGATATTAATAGCCTAAGGAAGAAGCCTAAAAACCACACAGATACATCAGTGAATACAGAAAAAACATGTCACAAAATTAGGTACCATAAAAATGCTCAGAAACAGAGAAATAGAGAGAAATGTCCACAATCTGTCCCCCAAAAATCCTATCACTAATATTACACTTAATGTAAAAGGCTAGGTGTTTTCCATATATATGTTGTGACTTTATTTCTATAACATCCTTTGCAATGACAAAATTATAGAAAGGGAGAACAGCTTCATGATTGTCAGGTGTTAAGGAGGTGGGAAGTGGGGTTGGGGAGGGAAATGAGTATGGCTATTAAAAGGCAACTCGAGAGACCCTGTGGTGATGGGTATGTTCCGTAGTTTGACTGTATCCATGGCATATTGTGCTATAATTTTGCAAAATGTTACCATTGAGGAAAACTGCAAATGGTACATGAGCTTTCTCTGTATTATTTCTTATAACTGTATGTGCATCTACAATGATCACAAAATAAAAGCTTAATTAAAAATTTTAAAAAAAACACCAATGTACAGATCTGTTGCATTCCTATACACCAACAATGAAGCAACAGAAAGAGAAATTGTAAATCCCATTTACAATTTATTTGACATTGGCTATAGCAACTTTTTCCAAGATAGTTCCCCTGAGGCAAGGCAAACAAATGAAAAATAAACTATAGAGAGTACATCAAAATTTAAAAAGCACAGCAAAGGAAATAATCAACAAAACTTGAAGGAAACCTACTGAATGGGAGAAGATCTTTGTAAATGACATATCTGATAAAGGATTAGTATCCAAAATATATAAAGAACTTATAAATCTCAACACCAAAAAAACCCAAATAATCCAGTAAAAAAAAAAAAAAACAGGCAGAAGACATGAGCAGACATTTTTCCAAAGAAGACATACAGATGACCAACACATACATGAAAAAATGCTCCACATCACTGAACATCAGGGAAATGTAAATCAAAAGTACAGTGAGTTATCACCTCGCACCTATCAGAATGTCTAAGAAACAAGAAACAGTGGGTGTTGGTAAGGATGTGGAGAAAAATGAACACTGTTGTACTATTTGTGGGAATGAAAACTGGTGCAGCCACTGTGGGAAGAGGTATGGATATTCCTCAAAAAGTTAAAAATAGGACTACATATGATCTAGCAATTTTACTACTACATATTTACCGTAAGAATACAAAAATACTAATTTGAAGGGATACCTGCACCCCAACATCTATAGCAGTATTATTGGAAATAGAATGGAATCTTGCCATTTGAAATGATGTGGACGGAGCTAGAGAATACAATGCTAAGCAAAATAAGTCAGTCAGAGAAAAACAAATACTCTATGGTTTCATTTACATGTGGAATTTATGAAACAAAACAAATGAGCAAAGGGGAATAAAAAGAGAGAGACAAACTGAGAAACAGACTTTTAACTATAGAGAGAAAAGTGATGGTTACCAGAGAGGAGGATGACGAAGGAATGGGTGAAAGAGGTGATGGAGATTAAGGAATACACTTGTAATGAGCACTGAGTGATATATGGAACTTGCTGAAACACTATATTGTACAGCTGAAACTAATATTACATTGTACGTTAACTGGAATTAAAATAAAATTTTTAAAAAGTATGGTCAGAAAGTAACATTAGCAAAATGACAGATAGGCAGCTCCAAGCTCTCGCCCCACTCCCTCATCCAGGAACATCAAAAAGCAAGCAGAAAATGTCAGAATCAACTTCATCACAACTCTGGAAAACAGTCAAAAGTTTACACCCAACAAAAAAGTGCTGAATCAAAAATAAGGCAACCTCACAATAGTAGGAAGCTTTGTAGGATTTTTAACTTGCCTTTTATCCACCCCATATCTGATGTAATGACATCTGTGGTCTTAAAATAGTGGCAGCCTGGGTTCCCAGTGTGTGACCCTAGCCCTTTGTTCTTGAAGATACAGATCAGATCTTTTTCACAAATCATCATGCATACCTGTTTGAACCTGTCTGGGAGATACCTGAAAAACCGAGGTCAGGTGCTTGTATTGGTTTCATGTAACTCAAAACTCAAGCTGGGAAAGTGGTTGGGCAATAACTGAAAATACTGAAAGCTGAACTAACAACCTTCTGATACGTAAGACAGGAGATTATGTTGAAACAAACAATACACTGATGAAGGCCTGGGAGCAAAAGCTGAGGGGGAGGTTCCTTGGAAAATTAGAATATTTAAAAGCAACTCTGTATATGGGGAATCAAACAAAACCACATTCATGCCCAGAGAAATATGCACACTCAGAAAATATCTGAGAAGACCCTAAACTTTCACCTTGGGCCAATCCCTAGTCGGTGCAAGCTTGGCTAATTGTTTAAAGGATGACTCAAGCACAGGGCCAATCATGAAAGACTGGGAGAAGTATTTGTTTATTGGTTTGTATATTTGTTTTCATTTTTCAGCATTCAAGAAAATCTGTGTTAAAATTCTAGTTGAACACAAGCTAAGTAACAGAGACAATAGTGACCCCACAGGACAAGGACAAAGGATATAGTCTTTGCCAAACTAGTTAGAAAGAAAGAGGGCTGGGGGGTTGGGAGAGAAAGAAAGAAAGTCAGTCAGTCCTGTGGAAAGGAGAGAATCTAATTTCCAGAGTTACCACCTTCTAATGTTCAAATGTTCACTTTCCAACAACAAAATCACAAAGCTTATGAAGAAACAGGAAAGTATTCTCCAAAGGAACAAAATAGTCAGAAACTGTCCCTTAGGATGTCCACATACCAGATTTATCAGGCCATGATTTCAGAACAATAACTTTTTAAAATATGCTAAAATGGCTAAAGGAAAACAAATAGCAAATAAAAATTAGGAATATGATAAACAAAATGAGATTATCATTAAGTATATAGATATTAAAGAGTGAAGAGACTCTAAGAGACCCATGGGATACCATCAAGCACACAAGAATATACACTATAGGACTGCCAGAAAGTGAACAGAGAGTAAAAGGGGCATAAAGAATATTTGAAGAATAGCCCAAAATACACCAAATATGATGAAAGATAAAAATCTATACATCCAAGAAGCTCAACAAACCTCAAGAACAAACGCAAAGAGACTCACACTGAGACACATTGTAATTAAACTGCCAAAAGCCAAAGATGAAGGAAGGATCTTTAAAGCAGCAAGAGCGAAGTGACTTGTTATGTAGAAGGGACCTCATTTATGATTAACAGCCAATTTCCCATTGGAAATCATGGAGGTCAAAACTGTCCTTCAAAATGAGGGAGAAAATAAGGCATTTCCAGATAAAACTGAGGGAGTTTGTTAACACTATACTTCCCCTACAAGACATGCTAAATGGACTCCTTTAGGTTGAAATAAAAAGACGCTAAAAAATAACTCAAAACCATATGAAGAGAGAAAGATCTCCTGTAAAGGTAACTATATATGTAAATACAAAAGATAGCATTATTGTATTTTTGGTTTGTAACACCACTTTTTAATTTCCTACAGGATTTAAAAGACAAATGCATGCAAATAATTACATATCTATGTTTCCTGGACACACAGTGTATACAGATAAAATTTGTGAAAACAATACACAGGGAAGGATCAGAGCTGTAAAGAAGCAGAGATTTGTATGCTATTGGAGCTAAGTTGGTATCAATTCAAACTTGCTTGTTATAAATTGAAGATGTTAAATTTAATCCCCAAGGTGTCCATGAATAAAATATTTTAAAAACATAAAACATTAAACATTAAAAACATAAAAATATAAAAGGAAATGAGATGGGAATAAAAATGGCTCACTCCAAAAACTCAACTAACACAAAAGAAGGCAGTAAGAGGAAATGAGGGACAAAAATAGTGGAGGACATATAGAAAACAAATAGCAAAATGGCAGAAGTAAGTTCTTACCTATCAATAATTACTTTAAATGTAAATAGATTAAACATTCCAATAAAAAGGCAGAATCCATAGAATTAATTCACATATAATTTAATCCATAGAATGGATTAAGAAACAGGATCCAACTACATGGTATCTACAACAGACTCACTTTAGATCCAAAGACAGAAATACATCCAAAGAAATAAAGGATGGAAAAAATTATTCCATACAAATAGTAATCAAAACAGTATAGCACTGGCATAAAAACAGACACACAGAGCAATGGTACAGAATAGAGAGCCCAGAAATAACCCCACATGTATATGGTCAATTAATTTATGACAAAGAAGGCAAGAATATACAATGGGGAAAGGAAAGTATCCTCAATAAGTAGTACTGGGAAAACTAAACAGCCCCATGAAAAGAAGGAATGAGAGTACTATCTTATACCATACACAAAAATTAACTCAAAATGGATTAAAGACTTGAATGTAAGACCTGAAACCATTAAACCCCTAGAAGAAAATATAGATGGTAAACTCCTTGACATCACTCTTGGCAATGATTTTTGGATCTGACTCCAAAAGCAAGGGAAATAAAAGCAAAGATAAACAAGTGGGACTACATCAGACTAAAAAACTTCTGAACAGCAAAAGAAATCATCAAGAAAATGGAAAGGCAACCTACTGAATGGGAGGAAGTATTTGCAAATCATATATCTGATAAGGGCTTAATATCCAAAAAATAAAGGACACATACAACTAAATAGCAAAACAAAACAAAAAAACAAGAAACATGTCTGATTTAAAAATGGGCAGAGAATCTGAATAGACATTTTTTTTATTCTTTTAATTTAAGTTAGTTAACATAGTATATTATTAGGTTCAGGGTAGAGTTTACTAATTCATCAGTTGCATATAACACCTAGTGCTCATTAAATCAAGTGCCCTCCTTAATGCCCACCACCCAATTACCCCATCCTCCCAACCACCAGCAACCTTCAGTTTGTTCACTATAATTAAGAGTCTCTTAATGGCTTGCCTCTCTATTTTTATACTATTTTATTTTTTTCTTCCTTTCCCTTATGTTCATCTGTTTCATTTCTTAAATTCCACATATGAGTGAAATCTAATATAGTATTTGTCTTTCTCTGACTGATTTTGGTTACCATAATACACACTAATTTCATCTACATCATTGCAAATGGCAAGACTTCCCTCTGCCCTTCTGACCACTCATGCTCGCTCTTTCTCTCACTCTCTCTCTCTCTCTCACTAATAAATAAATGAATAAAATATTTTAAAAAAAGAATTACTACATGACCCAGCAAATCTACTTCTAGGTGTATAACCCAAAAGAATGAAAACAGGTATTCAAACAAAAACTTGTTCACAAATGTTCATAGTAGCACAATTCACAGTAGTCAACATGTGGAAGCAACCTAAATGCCTCTCAAAAGATGGATAAACAATGTGTGATATATATATCATATACACACATGAACCATAGAATGTTCATCACTTGGCATAGGAAGAAATGACATAGCGATGTGTGCTACAACATGAATGAGCCTTGAAAACATTACGCTAAGTGAAATAAAGCCAGCTACAAAAGGACAAATATTATATTATTCCATTTACATGAAATATCTAGAACAGGGAAATTCATACAGACAGTAGAATAGAGGTTAGTAGGGGCTAAGTGGAGGGCTAATGGGGAGTTGTTAAATGGTTATAGAGATTTTGTTTGGTGTTATGAAAACATTTTAGAAATGATGGCAATGGTTATACAACATTATGAACATAATGCCACTGAAGTGTACATTTATGAAGGTTCAAAATCACAAATTTTATGTTATATATATTTTACCAAAACACAAAAATTCAAAAAAAGTAGGCAATCTGCCCCCAGAGACTATGCTCTTGATCACAGAGTGATAACCCAGCCCATTCCAGTTCCAAGTCACTGATAGCTTACATATCTATAAAATATGAGTAATAATCCCTGCCCTGCCTTTCTTGTCCTTGTTGTAAGAGTCAAATTCAATAGCGTACATCACAGGGCTTTCTAAACTGCAAAGAACTGAAGTCAGGTACCATTACTATTTTGGAGGTTTACACATAAACCACAACAATAAGATGATCTTCAGTACTATGCAAAAAAAAACATATTTGTTTTGCTATTTCATATAGCTCAGAGGCAATTTCAATTGCACTATCAGTTTCCAATGAAACCACCCCAGGTAAAACTTCACACTTGACCAGATAGGAATCTCTGGTCAGGCTTGTTGTGACTACAATTTTTCCATTTAACAGTATACTTCCTTCAAGGTATCCTACATGTACTTATCAGAAAAGATTAATTCATGTGGGATCTCAGACTAAAGAGGAACACAGACCAAAGAGGAAATAAAAAGCAAACAAACAAACAAACAAACAAAAACCACTGAAGCTTCCAGCTCTTTCTCAGGGAGACTAAGGAGAGTTCCTAGGAAGCCAACAAGGTATGCAGTCCCAAAGAGCATAGTGGGGATCAACAAAGCAGCAGTGGTATCCAGTTTTGAAATGGCTTCCAGACCAAGACCTACCAGAGGCACAATCAGCTTCCTGAGAAGGTTCTTCAGGCTTTACAGCTTTATTAAGCAGTATGTTTTAGAAAGACTTCCCAGAAAGCACCTGGCACATCACCACAGTATTGGCACTAAAGCAGAAATGCTCACAGCAAAACGAGGTCTTGGACTAAATTCACTTAGAGAAGAGAGGGCAAAAGGCTCCCCCACAGAGCTAGTAAAGAGCATCCTGAAATGAAATGCCAAGTCCAAGAACTTTAAAAAACGCTACGAGGCCAGAACTCAAGAAGAGTGCATCCCAATATTTTGTTCAATACACACTCAAAGTCCAGAACCCCATTTGCCCTTACCTATTCAGAAAAAATTTATTGAATTCTCTCTCTCATAACATTTGACTTCATTTTTTATTTCCTGTTTTTGGCTCTACACACTCTTGACTTGTATTGAACTGGCCTTGGCCTCAGCTTCTCTTCCCAGTGGGAATTGCTGTTACTCCCTCACTACAAGTACTTTCAATTATCATCACAATAGAACCCATCTGCCAGAACCCTACCTTAACACTGATCCATGTTCCCCAACATCCTCGGGAAGGATTAAAAGAGACAATGTATGTTACCAAATTTTATAAATCGTAAAGTAACATACCAAAATTTGAAACTCTGTAAGTAATGATAATGGCTACTACAAGGTAGACTACACATGCAGACTACACATGCAGTCTGGAATCCTCATTTCAACCTTAGATGTTAGGTCCTAATATTATCCCCTTTTTTGAGGAAAGAAAAGTGGGGCCATGAGAGGCTAAATAAATTCCCAAGGTGTCAGTCAAGAAGTGGCAGAGATTTTTCAACAAATGCTGTGGAACAACTGGATATTCATAGGCAAAAACAAACAAACCACTTCAACCTAAACCTTGCAACTTATACAAAAATGAACTCAAAATAGACCACAGATATAAATGTAAAACCTAAATTTGTGACACTTCTACGAGAAAACATAAGAAAATTTTAGTAACCTAGGGTTATGTGACATGTTCTAGGACACCATAAGCACAATACATAAAGAAGAATTAAATATATTGGGCTTCACCAAAACCAAAAACTTTTGTTCTGTTGAAGACCCTAATGAGAAAACTTTCAAAAAATTAAGCCACAGACTAGAAGAAAGTATTTGTAAATTATATATCTGACAAAGAACTCATATCCAGAATATATAAGTGATTTATGAAACCCAAACATAAGAAAACAAACAACCCAATAAGATAATGAGCAAAATACTTAAGCAGATACTTAGTGAAACAAAATATACAGATGGAAAATAAGCACATGGAAAGATATTCAACATCATCAACCATTAAGGAATAGCAAATTAAGGCCCAGATGAGCTATCACTACACACCTATTAGCATGGCTACAATAAAATATAGTGACAATCGGGCGCCTGGGTGGCTCAGTGGGCTAAAGCCTCTGCCTTCAGCTCAGATCATGATCCCAGGATCCTGGGATGGAGCCCCGCATCGGGCTCTTTGCTCAGCGGGGAGCCTGCTTCCTCCTCTCTCTCTGTCTGCCTCTCTGCCTACTTGTGATCTCTGTCTATCAAATAAATAAAAAAAATATATATAGTGACAATACCAAATGTCGGCAAGGATACAGAGAAAATGGAATTATCATACATTGCTAGTGGGAATATAAATTGGTTTAGCCACTCTGAAAAAGGGTTAGTCAATTTCTTATAATATTAAACATGTACAAATATGAGCCCACAGTCCCATTTCTGGGCATTTATCCTCTAGAAATGAAAACTTGCATTCACATGAAAACCTGTATGATAATGTTTTAACGCAGCTATATTTGTAATCACCAAAAACTACAAACAATCCAAATGTCCTTCAACTGGAGAATGAATAAACAAACTACTACATCCATACAATGGAACACTTGGATGGATCACAAGGGCATCATGCTGAGTAAAAAAAAAGTCTCAAAAGTTCACATTCTATAGGATATTAATCCTATATCCATTAAATGAGTATTCTCGAAATGACAAAATTATAGAGATAGAAACAGATGAATGCTTGCCTGAGGTAAAAGAATTTGAAATTGAGACCTTAGGAAAGCCTGCAGACACCTTTGAGAAATATGCCAGTAGCTATATATGCAGTATAACGGGAATTCTTTGTTGAGTAATCACATGATGAACTGAAATTTTTTCAAGAAACTTTTATAACAAATGCTAATATTATATGTGGCTAAAATCTTAGAATGTCAAGGACTTTCTGCAGGAAAACTTTTCAAAACAAGAAGGATTTTATACAATTCTGCCTCAGTACTTAGATCATAGCAGGTATTCAGGAAATATCTGTTTTCAGTAATGTTGAAATTAAAGACATCACTAGACTTCTCCCAAACTGCCTTGTCCATAAATATGCTGGGTTACTCCATTTGGTTTAGGTAAGAAAAGCTAACACTTATAGAGTACTTACTGTGTACTAAGAGTGTCAAATATATGTATATTTATTCATGTGTTTATATATATATACACACATATCTATGTATATGTGAGTGTGTATATATATATATATATACCTCAGTATATATAGTATATATAGTGCTACTATCAGAACTGTAGATGGACTGAAAAGAATGAAAATGCAATTTTCACAGGCACTGTCCATAATAACTCTTCACCTCGTACAGTATTACACAACTAATAAAATTTTTATTCATATTATGCCAAGTAATCCAGAAAACAGTTTTATATTTCTATAGAAGAGGAAACATAGCTTAGAGAATTGAAGTGACCTAAGGTTACTGGCAGAGTCCAAACCATATGGATTCAAATCCAGTGATTTTTCCACAATACCACAGCAACTAGACTCAGAATTAACAAGCTAGACCCAGCTCTGACTTGCCCTTGACCTTCCTACCTGCCTATACTTCTCCATACCTAACTTCTCACTTCTAAATAATTTCTCTTAGGCAATCCCAAAGATAAATGCTCTGCCAAAACATAATATGAGAAGTTTGTTAACAGCTCTCTGCTATCTAAATGAAAAGATAAAACTATAAATTTACAGCCACTACCTCCTGCGCCTGACATCCTCTACCCCCTACTTAATCAATCACACAATCTGATTATATAACTGATTTATCTGTCATCTACTTCCTCAAACAGAATTTAACTTTCTTTGAGGACAGGGATCTTTGTCTTCTGCCTACTGTTCTACCTGAATAGCTACACAAGTGCTAGTGCATAGCAATTGCTTAATAAACATCCATTAAATGAATGAATGAATGTACTCTTTTGTCTGATATGAAGGGCCCTTCACAGTCTGATTTGCACAATAGTCTCCCTCACCATCTTCCAATCTCCAACCTATCTCAAGATCCTCCCGACATGCTTCCAGGCCTTCCCAACCCTATGCCTTTGATGTCATTCCCATCTACATTTAGGTAAAGCCTACTTCTTTTGGGAAGTCTTTAATCACACCAACCCACCTTAATTTCACCTTCCACTAGGCTTAACAGTATCAACTAACTGTGGCAAGCATATGGCACCTCTAAAGTGTGGTGCTACATTATAAACCAGCAACTAACTAGATTGGAAACCTCTTAAGGAAATGATCTCTGTTTCAGCCCTCTCTACATGCCACTTTGCTTCTGTACCAGTACCTGATATATAGCAAGTAATCGATAAATATTGACTTATGCTGTGCCTTTTACTCCCATGACTTATTCATTCTATAAATGGAAGTCTCTTATCTCCCACCACTCTTCACCCATTTTGCTCATCCTCCCACCCCCCTTCTCTCTGGCAACTGTTATGTTGTGTGTTCACTCACCAGTTTATGATAGAACATCTCAAATCATGGTTCACACTGACAAAAAGTAGGGAAGACTGTGCTTGATCCTATCACATGACCAAAGTGTGACAGGGTGATGATCTGTTAAAAGATACGGAGTCAAGGAAGAGGAGAGAAAGATGGTGGCACTGCACAAGGACCCTGGCCTCACCTCTTCCCATGAACACAACTACATAACTATCAAATCACCTTAAATAGCCCAGAAATCAACCTAAAGACTGGCAGAACAAACTCTCCCCAAGTAAAGGTAGTGAATAGGCCATATCAAAGAAAATAGGGAGTACGAAGATAGGGGCTGGGAGAAAAAAAAAGATCATGGCCACTGCAGTGGGGAGGTAGCTGCAACACAGAGAAGGGTGAGAGACAGACCAGCTAACAGGAAAGCCAAACATGGGAAAAATGAATTCCCATAGCAACTGGTTTATATGGTGAGAGGGGCTGAATTTCATGAGTTCTTGCAACCAGCAAGGCTTCAAGCCTGGAGTTTTAAAGGGCAATGGGCTCAGCACAGATACAGCCTGAAAGGCATTGTGCTACTTTGGAATGAAGGAAGGCAAACAACCCCTAAACATTCAGCACTGAAACAGGGATCTGAAGAACACGTGGGCACATTCTGTGGAGGGTATTTGCTCATTTTGGAGCCTGTCCCAGAGACACAGCATTCATGGAGAGATCTCTCTGGGAACAAAGAAACTGAAAGATGCCATTTCCCTCTGCCATCTCTGAGCATAAGCAGAGAGCAACCTACGGGAACCAGCACAGGACTGCCACTGGCTACCTAGCTGGCTTACACCAAGCCCCACCCTCCCACACTGTGGTGAAACCACCCTTCCCAGTCACATTTGACATGGCAAGCCCCTCCCCCAGAAGACCAGCCCAAACCACACCTCAGATCATGTCTGCTGACCCAGGAGTTTTGCAGAGTGGCAACAGGTCTCATGTGACAAGCAGACCACAGCATACCTAATACAACCAGATTCAGGCCAGGGACCAAATACTGCCCATAGCATACAAAGAGAGCCTCTGCAGACAAGTGGCCAGAAGGCTAAAGCAGCCAGGACACAAATGCAGTGCACACAGAGCACACATTGGAGACTCTCCCAGAACTGCCAAACCCTGAGGAACAGGGGATACTACATGGAAAAATGAAACAAGACCACTTCTTCATAATAACTTTACCCTCCAAAACAGGAGATATAGCTGACTTTCCCAACAAACAGAAACAGGAACAGGGAGAGACAAGAAGAGAAGACAGAGAAATCCGTCCCAAATGAAAAAATAGGACAAGGTCATGACTGGAAATCTAAGCAAAACAGATATAAGTAATTTGCCTAATGGAGTAATTAAAGCAATGATCATGAGGATACTCACAGGAATTAAGAAAAGAATGGAAGACATCAGAGAGACTCTTAACATGGAGATAAAAAAGAACTAATCAGAGATAAAGAGCACAAAAAAACGAGATTAGAAACATGTTTGATGCAATGAACAGCAGGCTGGAAGCAGAAAAATGAATTATTGACCTAGAAAACAGAGTAATGAAAATTAGCCAAGCTCAACAAAAAAGAGAAAAAAGAATTATGTAAAACAAGAATAGAGTTAGAAAACTCAGTGACTCCATTAAATATAATTAATATTCATATTATAGGAGTCCTAGAAGAATAAGACAGAGAAAAGAGGGCAAAAATTTATTTGAAGAAATAGCTGAAAACATCCCTAATCTGGGGAAAGAAACAGATATCCAGATTGAGGAGACATGGAACACCTCCAACAATATCAACAAAACACAATGAGAAAAATCTGTAGCCAAGAATACTGTATCTAGCAAGGCTATCATTCAAAATAAGAGAGATAAGGAGTTTTCCAGAAAAACAAAAACTAAAGGTGTTCATGACCATTAATCAAAACCTGAAAGAAATATTAAAGGGACATTTTGTGTGAAACAGAAAAATCAAAAGTAATCAAAATGTAGTAAACACAAAAGCTGTAAAAGTGAATATTTATGCAAAAAATCAGTTAAGAAACTCACAAAATAAAAAGATGTAAAATAAGACACCATACACCTAAAACGTGGGGAGGAGAGGAGCAAAGAAGGAATTCAAACTTAAAGGACTATCACCTTACTATAGACTGCTATAAGAAGATGCTATATATAAACCTCATGGTAATCACAAATCAAAAACCACTAATAAATATGCAAGGAATAAAGAGGAAGAAATAGAAATTTATCACAAATGAAAACCAGCGAACCATGAAAGAGAGAAAGGCAAAAAAGATTCAGAGAAAATCTTCAGAAACAACTACAAAACAAGTAATAAAATAGTAACGCATACATAATCTATCAATAATAACTTGCAGAGTAAATGGACTAAATGCTCCAATCAAAAGACATTAAGGGTGGCAGAATGGATAATTACAAAAAAGATCCATCTATATTTTGCCTAAAAGACAACCATTTTAGACCTAGACACCTTCAGATTGAAATTGAGGGGATGGAGAAACATCTATAATGCAAATGGATGCCAAAGAAAACCAAAATAACAATACTTATATCCAGCAAAATAGACATTAAAACAAAGACCGTAGCAAGAGACAAAGGACATATACAATAATAAAGGGAACAATCTAAAAAGAAGATATAACAATTGTAACAATTGTAAATATTTATGCACATCAAATGGGAGCACCTAAACACATAAAAGAGTTAATAACAAACACGATGAATAAAATCTATAGTAATACAGTAGCA
This sequence comes from Mellivora capensis, assembly GCA_004024625.1. Classification (NCBI taxonomy): domain Eukaryota; kingdom Metazoa; phylum Chordata; class Mammalia; order Carnivora; family Mustelidae; genus Mellivora; species Mellivora capensis. The sequence continues at coordinate 75,992 of PISX010005425.1, forward strand.
GTAGGGGACTTTAACACCCGACATACTTCAATAGACCGACCATCTAATCAGAAAATAAAGGAAACAGTGACTGAATGACACACTGGAACACATAGATTTAATAGATATACTCAGAATACTCCATCCTAAAACAGCAGAATACAGTCTTTTTAAATGCACACAGATCATTCTCCAGAAGAGATCACATATTAGCCCACAAAACAAGCCTCAACAAATTCAAGAAAATGGAAGTCACACCAAGAAGCTCTTCTAACCACAATGCCATGAAACTAGAAGTCAACCACAAGAAAATTTATGGCAAGACCACAAATATATGGAAGTTAAACAACATGCTACTAAACGATGCATAGGTCAACCAGGAAATTTAAAAAAAAGAAATAAAAAAGTACATTGAAACAAATGAAAATGAAAACACACTGGCTCAAAACCGTTGGGATGTAGCAAAAGTGGTTCCAAGAGGTAAGTTTCTAGCAATACAGGTCTATCTCAAGAAGTAACAATAATCTCAAATAAACAACCTAACCTTAAACCTAAAGGAACTAAAAAGAACAACAAACAAAACCTAAAACCACCAGAAGGAAGGAATAATAAATATTAGAGCAAAAATAAATGATAGACTAAAAAAAAAAAAAAAAAAAAAAAAAAAAAAAAAAAAAAAAAAAAAAAAAAAAAAAAAAAAAAAAAAAAAAAAAAAAAAAAAAAAAAAAAAAAAAAAAAAAAAAAAAAAAAAAAAAAAAAAAAAAAAAAAAAAAAAAAAAAAAAAAAAAAAAAAAAAAAAAAAAAAAAAAAAAAAAAAAAAAAAAGAACACATAAATGAAACTAAGAGCTGGTTCTTTGAAAAAAAAATCAATAAAATTGACTAGACTGACTTATCAAGAAAAAAAAGAGAAACAACTAAAAGAAGTCACAAGTGAAAGAGGATAAATAACAACCAGCACAGAAATACAAACAATTCTAAGAGAATATTATGAAAAACTCTATGGCAATAAAGTGAACAACCTAGGGGAAAATAGGATAAATTCCTAGAAATATATAAATTACCAAAATTGAACCAGTAAGAAATAGAAAATTTGAACAGGCCAATTATCAGCAAGAAATAGATCAGCAATCAAAAACTCCCAACAAACAAAAGTCCAGGGCCAGATGAGTTCAGAGGCAAATTCTACCAAATATTTAAAGAAGAATTAATACCTATTCTCCTCAAACTATTCCAAAAAAACAGAAGGAAAACTTCCAAATTAATTCTGTGAGGTCAGCATTACCCTGTTTAAAAAAAAAAAAAAAAAAACAGATAAATATACCACAAAGAAAAACGAAACTAAAGACTAATATCTCTGAAAAACACAGATGCAAAAATCCTCAACAAAATACTAGCAACCAAAATTCAATAATGCATAAGAGAATCATTCACAAAAGATCAAGCAGGATTTATTCCTGGGATGCAAGGTTTCAATATTCACTAATCAATCAACATGATACAATAAGAGAAAGGATACGAACCATATGAACATTTCAATAGATGCAGAAAAAACATTTTACAAGGTATAACATCCATTCATGATAAAAACCATCCAGAAAATAGGTTTAGAGAGAACAGATGTCAGCATAATAAAGGCCATCTATGAAAAACACACAGTGCACATCATCCTCAGTGGGAAAAATTGAGACCCATTCTCCTAAGGTCAGAATAAGGATGGCCACTCTCAATACTTCTATTCAAAATAGCACTGAAGATCCTAGCTACAGCAATCAGACAACAAAAAGAAATAAAAGGAATCTAAATTGGTAATGAAGAAATAAAACTTTCACTATTTGCACATGACATGACACTATATATAGAAAGTGCTAAAGACTCCACGAAAAAACTGCTAAAATTGTTGATTAACAAATTCAGTCGATTTGCAGGATACAACATCAACATATAGAAATACGTTGCATTTCTATACAAATAATAGAGGAGTAAAAGCAGAAAGTGCATAAACAATCCCATTTACAACTGCAACAAAAAATAAGATACCTAGGAAAAAAATCTAAAGACATGAAAGACCTGTACTTTGAAAACTATAAAACAGTGAGGAAAGAAATTCAAGATGACACAAAGAAATGGAAAAACATTCCATGTTTCTGGATTGGAAGAACAAACACTGTTAAAATGTCTATGCTCACCAAAGCCATCTACACATTTAATGCAATCCCTATCAAAATACCCACAGCATTTTTCACAGAGGTAGAACAAACAATCCTAAAATTTGTATGGACTCACAAAAGACCCCAAAAAACCAAAGCAATCTTGACAAAGAAAGGCAAGGCTGGAGGCATCACAATTCTGGATGTCAAGTTATATTACAAAGCTGCAGTAATCAAAACAGCATCATACATGTACAAAAACAGACATATGGACCAATAGAACAGAATACAAAATCCAGAAATAAATCCACAATTATATGGTCAGTTAATTTTCCACAAAGCAGGAGAGAATACCCAGTGGAAAAAAGAGTCTCCTCAACAAATGGTGTTGGGAAGACTGGACAGCCACATGCAAAAGAATGAAACTGAACCACTCTCTTACATGGTACACAAAAATAAATTCAAAATGGATCAGAGACCTAAATATAACACCTAAAATCATAAAAATCCTATAAGAGAACACAGGCAATAAATGCTCTGACATTGCCTATAACAACGTTTTTCTAGATAAGTCTCCTGAGGCAAGGGAAATAAAAGCAAAAATAAACTATTGGGAGTACTTAAAAAAAAAAAGCTTCTGCACAGCACAGAATCAACAAAACTGAAAGGCAACTTACAAAATGGGAGACGATATTTGTAAATTATATATCCAATAAAGGGCTCATATCCAAAATATATAAAAAACTTATAAAACACAACACTCAAAAAGCAATGCACTTTAAAAATGGACAAAAGTCACAAATAGATATTTGTCCAAAGAAGACATATAAATGGCCAACAGACAGATGAAAAGATGCTCAACATCAGGTGTTAGTGAGGATGTGGAGAAAGAGGAATCCTCTCACACTGCTCATGGGTATGCAAACAGGTGCAGTCACTCTAGAAAACAGTATGGAGTTTCCTCAAAAAGTTAAAAATAGAGCTATCCTACAATCCAGCAGTTGCACTGCTGGGTATCTACCCTAGGACTATAAAAATACCAATTCAAAGGAACATGCATTGATATGTTTATAGCAGCATTACTTACAATAGCCAAGTTATGGAAACAGGAAAGGTGTCCATTGGTTGATGAATGGATAAAGAAGATGTGGAATATACATACAATGGAATATTACTCAGCCATAAAAAGGAATGAAATTTTGCCGTTTGCAATGACATGGATGGAGCTAGACAGTATAATGCCAAGCAAAATTAGTCAATCAGAGATAGACCAATACCATATGATTTCACTCATAGGTGAAATTTAAGGTACAAAACAAATAAGCAAAGGGAAAAAAGAGATGGAGACACAGAGAGAAACAAACCAAGAACAGACTGTTAACTATAGAGAATAAACTGGTGGTTACAAGAGGAGAGGGGGGTTGGGAGATGGGTTAAATAGGCTATGGGAATTAAGGAAGCACTTGTGATGAGCACAGAGTGATGTATGGAAATATGGAATTAGTATATTATACATCTGAACCTAATATAACACTGTATTTTTACTAACTATATTTAAAAACTTTAAAAATGTTATGGAGTCAAATAGTCTGCCTTTGAAACCAGGCTTCACCACTTAAAACCTGTTTGATTCTGAACAAGTTTTAAAATGTCTCCATGCCTCAGTTTCCTCATTTGTAAAATGGGGATAGCATCAGTCCATATTGGGGGTTGTGACAAGTATTAACAAGATAATACATGCAAATATTCAGCCCAGCGCAAAGAATACACTCTCAACAAACATTAGCCATTATGACTGATACTGACCTAGGCTTAATAGTAAGCCTTTGTAATGGGTACAAGGTTTCTTTTTGGAGCGATAAAAATATTCTAAAATTAACTGTGGTAATGGTTGTACAAGTATGAATGTACTAAAAACCAGTGAATGGCACAATATGAATGGGTGAACTGTATGGTATGTTAACTATATCTCAATAAAGGTATTTTTTAAATAACCCCCAAAATAAAATAGGCCTTGGAACTATCATTAATTGGAAAAGGAGGTAGAACATAAGAGGATCTTGGCCTAAAAGCAAATTATTAACACTATCTGCCCAAAGCCTGTAGAATACACGAGGTTTACTTTCTTTTCTGATGATAGGCAAGATCTTTATAGTTGTAGCCCACCTACAAGGAGGGGTGAGGGTCACCATGCTAAGCCTAGAGATTATATTAAAAATGCTACTGAAGGGACGCCTGGGTGGCTCAGTTGGTTAAGCCGCTGCCTTCGGCTCAGGTCATGATCCCAGCGTCCTGGGATCAAGTCCCACATCGGGCTCCTTGCTCGGCAGGGAGCCTGCTTCTCCCTCTGCCTCTGCCCGCCACTCTGTCTGCCTGTGCTCGCTCTTTCTCTCTCCCTCTCTCTCTGACAAATAAATAAAAAATTTAAAAAAAATGCTACTGAATGAAAAAGGAGATAAAGGGGTAGAAAAACATCACTTCTCATCTCAGACCAACTGCAGACTGACTAAGTCTACTTAGAAAACATTTTGGCATGATCAAAATGGAATTAAACAGGCAGTTGAAGAAAAATCCTCTAAAGGGGAGCTCAACATTGAAAACAGGGGAAAAATAAATGAAAAACAATGGGCTGTCCAGAAGAGGACAAGTCCTCAGGGATCCTCCAAAGGCTCCAATGTATTCTTTCAATTCTTTCTCTTATCCATGAGAGATCTACTCACATTTAGTAACCTCAAGCAGAAACTCCATGGCAGAGAAGACAGTTCTGTTTTTATTTATTTACCTCATTGTCACTGGTAAAAAGGCAAGACGAAGCAAGATGCTACCACTTGACCTGGGAATAAGTTCAGAATCATTTCCCCAAGCAGGAACATTTGCCGGGTACCTGATGAGTCCACACACTGACGTAGGCTAATTAAACAGAAAATGAGAAGTTTATATGTCATCTACAACTTATGGGGGAAGAGTAACTGAAGAAAAAATAAAGCAGCTGGTGATCCTACCTGATTCCTAGTGAATACTGGGAAACAGCTATGGAGAGGAAAGGAGAGAATGGGTAGCAAATACTTCATTGCATTCAACTTAAAAAAAAAAAAAAAAAAAGACCCCTTTCCAGATCCTTAAGTAATTTTCTTCACGTCACCACCTTTTCCCATTTATATTATGTCAAAAGTCATGAGAGGTACCATTTTTTTAAGTTGTCACACAGCAGACATGAGTTAACTTTCTTGTATAAGTAAAAACTGAAGCATATTATTCTTTAATTAAATTCTAGATTCTACAACCTTCTGAATATATGTATGCCTGGGACTACCTTCCCACCAGTCAAAACTCCCTAAAAGCACAAAAGACATCAGCCTAATGGTAATTAAATGAGACCTTCAAAATATGTGGCAAGAAAGGACACCAGGCGAATTTCAGGGGAGCTAAATTTTAGTCCAGTTTTGTCAATAGTAGTATAACCTTTAGTAGGACTCTCCAGTCCTCAATCTCCCCCTCTAAAATCTAAGGACTTTAAAATACATCAGTAGTTCTCAATCTCAAGGCAGTACTACAGCCAGAGGACACCTGGAAATGTGTGGAGGTGATTTTGGTTGGCACAATGACTTAGAGAGAACTACTGGTATTTATTCCAACATAATGAAGGACAGCTAAGATACTGGACAGCTAGCAATGCCCAAAACAGACAGACACAGCGAAGAACTATCCTGTCTAAAACCTCAAGAGCATATTTATCTCCCCTTCCCAGAAATAAATGGACAAAATAATTAGATCTTGTCAACCTCTAAAATCCTTTGCCATAGGCAAATGTAAGAAAGAATACTGCAATACTGTGTTTGTCTTATTAAGACTGAACAGTGGGGAAACTTCAATCATATTTTGCTCAGTAGATGCGGAGAAAAGAAAAATAAACAAATTACTCTGCATTTCATGCTCGAAAACATGTAATTAACAAAATCTCTTCAGGAACAGATCTGAATCCGGCAATGAACCTTACAATAAAGACATATTAGACACACACACACAGAGAACTATTAACTGTAACCAGATGTTCCTTAACAACCCTTTGTTTAAAAAAACACAAACAATAAATTCCATTAGACTTTGTTGTTCACATTTTAAATCCAAGTGAAACTAAGAAACAAGTAAGAAAAGGGGTTGGAAAAGTGTTCATAGAACAGCAAAATGTTTACTCTGCTGGATCCACGTGTTTTAGGCCAATATAAAACATGAGTGGCTGGTTATCAGCTGCAACCCAAGAGTCAAGGTGGTGGAGTTGAAGAGATTTTACTTATTAATATAATTTACTATTTTTAATTCCTGCTCTGAAATTCTTCCCACAAATCTGCATGATGTAATCTGCCATATGGATCAGAAACATAGAGCTACTTTGTGTCTGTTACTTATCAATCTGGTAAATCAACTGGAATAAAAATTCTAACTCCAGGGTCTTAAGCACAAGCTGTTATAAACTGATAATTAACTCACTGATACAATACCAGCAGGCAGAGGGAGAACATAAAAGCCTCTAGCAAATCAACAGAAGAAGGGCCAACAGTCAAATAGGATCTTTTGAGAAAATAGCTTTGAGAAAAAAATAGCTTTTTTGATTTTTCTGGACACAAACTATAATAACTCCATCCATACCCATTACTCATCAAAGCCAAATTTAACCCCTTCCTGAAACCAACCAAGAGAGTATAGCAAATAAATCCTTTCCTTTTAAGGATGTATTTCAAAAAGGAGTTATTTTCTGTGGCAGAAAAAGCAGATCTCTATGGCAAACCCCACCTTGGCAGCAGTCTCCTAGAATACAGCCTAGAGTTCAAGAAATTGAAAAATCCTGAATCTGCATTAGCAGTTTTTGCCACTGGCCTCACTGGGCTGGTATCCAAACTCTAGGGTCTAATGTTTCAAAATAAGCCAAACCCAATTCTGAACAATCATCCTTACTGTTTAGTAGCATCTTCTAAGAATATTTTGCTCCCAAAAAAATCTCATCTATACTGGGGAACTATTATCTGTATTTGCCTCTGACTAATCAGTTATTTTCCTTGCCACCCACCAGTTGACTTCTAGCCAATCTATCCACAACTGTTATTAACTTTCAAAGACCAATATGGCACTTTTAAAGGGCCAGTTATGTGGATCAGGGTTTTTTTTTTTGAAAACTGAATAAGGAAAGGGAGAAGCAAATAATTAGTCTCCATCTAACATTTGCAAAAGGTGAAATATTAAAGAAAACCTCTAGCGGGGCACCTGGGTGGCTCAGTGGGTTAAAGCCTCTGCCTTCAGCTCAGGTCGTGATCCCAGGGTCCTGGGATCGAGCCCCGCATGGGGCTCCCTTCTCAGTGGGAAGCCTGCTTCCTCCTCCTCCTCTCTCTCTCTCTCTCTCTCTCTCTGCCTCTCTGCCTACTTGTGATCTCTGTCTGTCAAATAAATAAATAAAATCTTAAAAAAAAAGAAAACCTCTAGCAATTTTAATGCCTAAGGAAACCAATTTTCAACTGCCAAAAATGATTCCTTCTCTCACCTCTGCTCTCACAAATCAATGAAATAAGCATGGGGAATGAAGTTTTGCTTATGATATCCAGCTGATAAAAATTCTAGACTCACCTAAACTACCCTTGTTTTATTCATTTCAAATAGGCATCTCAAATTTTTTATGTTCAAATAAAACCCTATCATCTCTCTCGCACTCACTCTTGCTCTCTCTCTCTCTCTCTCTCATACACACACACCATCCAGGTTCTCAAGCCAAGAATACTTGTGACTCATCCTTGATATCTCTCTTTTCCTCCCTTCCCCTCCCTCTCCCTTCCCTTCTATATCTCTCAACCGATTCATTGGCAAGTAATAATAAAAAAGAAACTGGAGCCATCATTACTTAAGTAGGCCCCATGCCCAGCGTGCAGCCCATCTTAGGGCCTGAACTCAGGACCCTAAGATCAAGACCTAAGCTGAGATCAAGAATCAGACACTTAACCAACTGAGCCACCCATGGGCCCCAATGGCTCCATTTTCTAAACATCCTGAATCATGATACACTTCCCACCACCTCCATCGCTACTTTAGTCCAGGCCACCATCACCTCTTACCCAGATTTTTGTAATAGCATTTTAACTGATTTTCCTGCTTCCACTCTTAGTCCTATAATTCATTAAACCTACAGAAGCTACAAGCAACTCTTAAAAATATAATACATATGATATTCTCTATCTTATTATCTTGTATTTTTTCATAGAACTAATAATTATCAAGAAATATTATATAAATAGAAAGAAAGAAAGAAAGAAAGAAAGATAGGAAAAGGAAAGGGAAGGAAGGAAGGAAGGAAGGAAGGAAGGAATAAATAAATATCTTATTATAGAGAACAAACTGATGGTTACCAGAAGGGAAGGATTAGGGGGCTGGGTGAAATGGGTGATAGGGATTAAGGAAGGCACCCATCCTGATGAGCACTGGGTGATGTATGTAATTGTATTATATGCCCGAAACTAATATAACACTATATGCTAACAAACTGGAATTAAAAACTTTTAAAAAATGAAATACCTTATTTAATTATTTACTACACTTTATGTTTTTCCTCATTAAAATTCAAGCTCCATAAGAGAAAAAACTTGGTCTCTTTCACTATTGAATCTGCAACACCTAGAACATTTCATGGCATATAGGAGATGTTCAATAAACATGTGCGAATTTATGAATGAATTATTTTTGAACACACTTTTAGTGAGCACTTACTTCACAAAACAGTGCTAGGTGCTATGGGTGATGGAGACAAAGAAGACAGTCCCTGACCTGGAAGAGCTCATATGAGGGATAAAGACATTAAATAATTACAATACAATATCATGAATGTAACAATAAAAGTATAAATCAGAGGACCTGGAAAAATAAAACAGGGGATCATGTGACTATACTTGCATGAGATGCAGAAAGCTTCATAGAAGAGAATAAATTTGAGGAGGAACTTGAAGAATGCATACCTTTTCTAGACTGAGAAAATGTGCAATGTGTATGAAAGATAAAGGGAACAATACAGGCTGAGAATGGAGTTGTAAGCAAGGATATGGGGCATAAGAATGACAACAACATTCAGGAAAAACTAAGTAGTTTGGTGGCTAGAATGGAGGATATATATGGGGGGGAAGCTAGGAAAGGAAGCTTGAAGAGATGGGCGGTAGTCAGACTATAAAATGAGCATGCTTTGATAAGAAGTTTGGTTTTAATTCCTGTACACAGGGAGGAGTGAAGTGCAAGTAAAGAGTGAAAAAGATTCATCCATTCAACAAATGTTTAAGTGTCTGGAGAGATTTGTTTTTAAGGAAGATAAACCAGGTAACAACAGCAAGAATATACCAACATTTGGAATAAACTAAAGGGAGGCAGAAAATTGGAAGATGCTATCAATACCATACTGTTTGATTACTACAGCTTTGTACTATATTTCTTTACTCTATTTTTTAAAATGTTTTTAATTCCAATTACTTTACATACAGAGCAATATGAGTTCCAACTGTACAATATAGTGATTCAACACTTTCATACAACACCTGGTGTTCACCTCAGCTAGAGCAGTCTTTAATCCCAACCACGTATTTTACTCAGCTCCTCCCCCCTACCTGCCCTCTGTAACTGTCGGGTTATTCTCTATGGTTAAGAATCAGCTTCTTGCATTACCCCTCTCTCTCTTATCTTCCCTTTTGCTTCCTTGTTTTGTTTCTTATATTCCACTTATGAGTGAAATCATATGGTATTTATCTTTCTCTGACTGATTTATTTTGCTTGGTATTATATATTCTAGCTATATCCACAAATTTGCAAAAGGCAAGATTTCATACTTTCCTACAGCTGAGTGATATTCCATTATGTATATGTACACCACATCTTCCATATGTATTCATCAGTCAATGGACATTTGGGCTCTTTCCATAATTTGTCTATACTTGATAATACTGCTATAAGCATTGGGGTGCATATTTCCCTTTAAATTAGTATTTTCGTGTATTTTACATAAATAACTAGTAGTGAAATTGTTGGATTATAGGGTACTACTATTTTTAACTTTTTGAGGAAACCCCATATTGTTTGCCACAGTAATTGCACCAATTTACATTCCAACCTAAAGTACAAGAGGGTTTTCTTTTCTCCACATCCTTGCCAACACCTGTTGTTCTTGTGTATTTGATTTTAGCCATTCTGAGAGGTGTGAGGTGATACTTCATTGTAATTTGGATTTGTATTTCCCTGATAATCAGTGATGTTGAGCATCTTTTCATGTGTCTGTTAGCCATCTGTATGTCTTCTTTGGAAAAATACCTATTCCTATCTTCTGACCATTTGGTAAAAAATATCTATTCCTATCTTCTGACCATTTTTAATTGGATTATTTGGTTTGGGGCTGTTGAGGTTTTTTTTTTACAAGTTCTTTATATATTTTGGACACTAACCCTTTATTGGATATGTCATTTGCAGATATCTTCTCCAATTCAGGAGGTTGCCCTTTAGTTATATTGTTTCCTTCACTGTGCAAAAGGGTTTTATATTCATTAGACACAATAGTTTATTTTTGCTTCTTTTTCCCTTGCCTCGGGAGACATATCTAGATAGAAGCTCCTACAGCCAAAGCAAAAGAGATTACTGTCTATGTACTCCTCTAGATTTTTGGTTTCTGGTCTCACATTTAGCCCTCTGATCCAATTTAAATTTATTTTTTCATATGGTGTAACGAAGTAGTCAGTTTCACTCTTTTGCATGTTGTCCAGTTTTCCCAACACCATTTGTTGATGGGACTGTCTTTTTTCATTAGACAAGTCTTTCCTGCTTTGTCAAAAATTAATTGACCTTATGATTGTGGGTTAATTTCTGGATATTCTGTTCTATTCCATTCATCTAATGTGTTTCTTTTTCTGCCAGTAACATAATGTTTTGATTACTATAGCTTTGTAATGTAATTTGAAGTCCAGAATTGTGAGGCAACCAGCTTTGTTTCTCTCTCTCAAGGCTGCTATCCCTATTTAGGGTATTTTGTGATTCCATAAAAATTTGAGGATCATTTGTTCTACTTCTGTGAGAAATGCTATTAATATTTTGATAGAAATTATATTAAAAGTGTGGGTTACCTCAGGTAGTATTCATTTTAACAATATTTGTTCTTCCAATCCAGGAGCATGGAATGTTTTTCCATTTCTTCATGCCATCTTGAATTTCTTTCCTCAGTGTTTTATAGTTTTCAAAGTATAGGTCTTTCACCTCTTTGGTTAGGTTTATTCCTAGCTATCTTATTGTTTTGGGTGCAACTGTAAATGGAACGGATTCCTTAATTTCTCTTTCTGCTGCTTCCTTATTGGTGTTTAGAAATGCAACAGATTTCTTTTTTTTTAAGATTTTTATTTATTTATTTGACAGACAGATCACAAGTAGACAGAGAGACAGGCAGAGAGAGACAGAGAGAGAGGAGGAAGCAGGCTCCCTACTGAGCAGAGACCCTGATGCGGGGCTCGATCCCAGGACCTTGAGATCATGACCTTAGCCAAAGGCAGAGGCTTTAACCTACTGAGCCACCCAGGCGCCCCTATGCAACAGATTTCTATAGGTTGATTTTGAATCCTTCAACTTCACAGTATTTATCAATTCTAGCAGTTTTTCGGTGGTCTCAGAGTTTTATATAGAGAGTATCATGTCATCTGGAAATCATGAAAGTTTTACTTCTTCCTTGCCAATTTGGATGCCATTTATTTCTTTTTGTTGTCTGACTGATGTGGCTGGAACTTGCATTATTATGTTAAATATTAGTGGTAAGAGTGAACATCCTTGTCTTGTTCCTTGACTGTGGAGGGAAAGATTTCAGTTTTCCCCCATATAAGATGATTGGTTTTTTTGTAGCTGGCCTTTATTATTTTGAGGTATGATGCCTCCAAACCATCTTTTTTGAGGGATGTCATCATGAATAGAAGTTGTACTTGGAACAATGTTTTTTCTGCATCTATTGAAATGATAATGTGGCTCTTATCTTTTCACTTATTAATATAATCTATCACATGGATTCATTTGCAAATACTGAACTTTCCTTGCAACCCAAGAATAAATCCCACATGATGGTGGTAAATGATGCCTTTCCAATGTATTGTTGGATTAGGTTTGCTAGTATTCTATTCAGAATTTTTGCATCCATGTTCATCAGGTATATTGGTCAGCATTTCCCTTTTTTAGTGGAGTCTTCATCTGATTTTGGTATCACATTAATGCTGGCCAGATAGAATGAATTTGGAAGTTGTCCTTCCTTTTTTCGTTTTCAAATAGTTGGACAAGAATATATCTTGGTAAAAGATATATTATATCTTTGGTAAAAATATTATATCTTTGGTAAAAAATATCTTATATCTTCAGTAAAATTCATTAGTGAAGACATCTGGTCCTGGATTTTCCTTTGGTGGGAGACTGTTGCTTACTGATTCAATATTTCTTGTTGATTATCAGTCTGTTCAAGTTTTTGTTTTCTTCCTGTTTCAGTTTTGGTAGTTTATATATTTCTAGGAATTTATCCATTTCTTCAGGTTGTCCAATTTCTTCACATACAGCTTTCCATAATATTCTCAAAGAATTATTTTATTTCTGTCATGTTCATTGCTATTTCACCATGCTCATTTGTGATATTATTTATTTGGGTCTTCTCTCTCTTCTTTTTGATAAGTCTGGGAAGAGGTTTAGAGGTTTTCTTAATTTTTGCAAAGAAACGCTCCTGGTTTCATTGATCTGTTCTATTGGGGTTTTTTTAAGTTTCTGTATCATTTATTTCTGCTTTACTATTTATTATTTGTTTCCTTTTGCTGGTGTTAGGCCTTGTTTTTTTTTTCTTTTCTAGCTCCTTTAGGTATAAGGTTAGGTTGTTTACTTGAGATTTGTCTTGCTTCTTAAGGTAAGCTTGTAGTGCTGTATATGTCCCTTTTAGGACAGTTTTGTTGCATCCCTAAGTTTTGGACCACTGTGTTTTCATTGCCATTTCTTTCCATGTACTTTCTTTTTTTTTAAATTTCATGTATTTATTCCAACACCAATTAGTTAAAATAGAGTGTAACAGTTTCAGGAGTACAATTTAGTGATTCATCACTTACATACAACACTCAGTACTCATCAGAGCAAGTGTCCTCCTTAATACCCATCTCCCATTTAACCTATCCCCCTGCACACCTCCCCTTCAGCAACCATAACTTTGTTCTCTATAGAAGAGTCTGTTGTTTTCTTATTTTGTGTGTGTGTACAAATCATCTTTACTTTTTATTTAAATTGAATTAGACAACATATATCACCAGCTCCAGATGCAGAGCTCAATAATCCATCAACTGCTTAAAACACCCAGTGCACAACATATTGTGTGCCCTCCTTAATACCCATCACCCAATTAAACCATCCCCCCACCCACCACCCCTCCAGCAACTCTAGTTAAAAGTCTCTCATGGTTTGTGTCCTCTCTAATGAATTCAAATTCAGTTTTCCCTCCTCTATGATTCTCTGCACCTATTTCACATGAGTGAAACCATATTATTGTCTTTCTCTGACTGACTTATTTTACTCAGCATAATATCCTCCAGTTCCAACAAAGCAATGTAAATGCTAAGTATTCAGCCATTCTGATGGCTGAGTAATATTCTATTATATATATATATATATATACACACACACACACACACACACCACATCTTCTTTAGCCATCCATCTGTCAATGGATATCTTGGCTCTTTCCATAATTTTGGCTATTGTGCATATTGCTGCTATAAACATTGGGATGCATGTGCCTCTTCGAGTCCCTACATTTAGTTCTTTGGAGTAAATACCTGTAAGTGAAATTGCTTGGTTGTAGGGTACCTCTATTTTTAACTTCTTAAGGAACCTACATACTGTTTTCCAGAGTGGCTGTAATAGTTTGCATTCCCACCAACGGTGTAAGAAGGTTCCCCTTTCTCCACATCCTCCCCAACATTTGTTGTTTCCTATCTTGTTAAATTTAGCCATTCTGACTGATGTGAAGTGGTATCTCATTGTGGTTTTGATTTGTATTTCCCTGATGCCAAGTGATATAGAGCATTTCTTCATGTGTCTGTTGGCCCTTTGTATGTCTTCTTTGGAGAAATGTCTGTTCATGTTTTTTGCCCATTTCTTAACTGGATTATTTGTTTTATGGGTGTTGAGTTTGATAAGTTCTTTATAGATCTTAGATACTTGCCCTTTGTCTGATATGTCATTTGCAAATATCTTTTCCCATTCTGAAGTTTGCCCTTTAGTTTTGTTGATTGTTTCCTTTGTTGTGCAGAAACTTTTAAAGTTCATTTTTCCTTTTGTTTCCCTTGCCTTTGGAGACATATCTAGCAAGAACTTGCTGTGGCTGGGAACAAAGGGGTGTTGCCTTTCTTCTCCTCTAAGTTTTTAATGGATTCCTGTATCACATATAGGTCTTTCATCCTTTTGAGTTTATCTTTGTGTATGGTATAAGACAATGGTCCAGTTTCATCCTTCTACATGTGCCTGTCCAATTTTCCCAAAACCATTTATTGAAACAATCCTTTCTCCATTGGATATTCTTTCCTGTCTTGATGAAGATTAGTTGACCATAATGTTGAGGGTCCATTTCTCTATTCTGTTCCATGGATCTATGTGTCTGTTTTTGTGCTACTACTATGCTGTCTTGATGATTACAGCTTTGTAATATAGTTTGAAGTCCAGCATAGTGATGCCACCAGTTTTGATTTTCTTTTTTAACACTCTTCTGGCTATTTGGGGCTTTTTCTGGTTCCATACAGATTTTAGGATTATTTGTCCCAGCTCTGTAGAAAATGAAGATGATATTTTGATAGAGATTACACCGAATGTGTAGAGCGCTCTGGAGAGCATAGACATTTTAACAATATTTATTCTTATAATCAATGAGCATAGAATGGTTTCCCATTTCTTTGTGTCTTCCTCAATTTCTTTCATGAGTGTTCTGTAGTTTTTAGAGTACAGGTCCTTTACATCTTTGGTTAGGTTTACTCCAAAATATCTTATGGTTTTTGGTGCATTTGTAAATGGGATCAATTCCTTTATTTCTTTTTCATCTGTCTCATTGCTAATGTATAGAAATGCAACTGATTTCTGTGCATTGGTTTTATATCCTGCCACATTGCTGGATTCCTATATGAGTTCTAACAATTTTGGGGTGGAGTCTTTTGGGTTTTCCACATAAAGCATTAAGTCATCTGTGAAAAGTGAGAGTTTGGCTTCTTCTTTGCCAATGTGAATGCCCTTTATACACTTCTGATGTCTGATTGCTGAAACTAGGATTTCTAATACTATATTGAACAAAGATGGTGAGACTGGGCATCCCTGTCATGTTCCTAATCTTAGGGAAAAAAATCTCAGTTTTTCCCCATTGAGAATGATACTCACTATGGGCTTTTCATAGATGGTTTTTATATTAAGGCATGTTCCCTGTATCGCTACACTGTGAAGAGTTTTAATCAAGAAAGGATGCTGCATTTTGTCAAATGCTTTCTCTGCATCAATTGAGAGGATTATATGGTTCTTGTTCTTTCTTTTATAAATGTGATGTTTCACATTGATTCATTTGCAAATGTTGAACCACCCTTGAAGCCCAGGAATAAATCCCACGTAGGCATGGTGAATAATCCTTTAATGTACTATTGGATCCTATTGGCTAGTATCTGGGTGAGAATTTTGGCATCCATGTTCATCATGGAAAGTAGTCTGTAATTCTCCTTTTTGGTGGGGTCTTTTTCTGGTTTTGGGATCATGGTAATGTTGGCCTCATAGAACAAGTTTGGAACTTTTCCTTCCATTTCTATTTTCCGAAACAACTTCAGAAGACTAGGTTTTAGTTCTTTAAATATTCACTAGAATTCCCCTGAGAAGTTGTCCAGTCATGGACTCTTTTTTGTTGAGAGACTCTTGATTACGGCTTTAATTTCCTTGCCGGTTATGGGTCTATTCTGGTTTTCTATTTATTCCTGTTTCAGTTTTGGCAGTTTATAAGTTTCTAGGAATGCATTCATTTCTTCCAGATTGCCTAATTTGTTTACATACGTTTGTTCATAATATGTTCTTAAAATTGTTTCTTTTTCCTTGGTGTTGGTGGTGATCACTCCTCTTTCATACATGATTTTATTAATTTGGGTCCTTTCTCTTTTCTTTTTGATAAGTCTGGCTAGGGGTTTATCAATCTTCTCAATTCTTTCAAGGAACCAGTTTCTAGTTTCGTTGATCTATTCTATCGTTCTTTTGGTTTCTATTTCATTGATTTCTTTATTTTTCTTCTCCTTGGGTTAGGCTTTATTTGCTGTTCTTTCTCTGGCTCTTATAGGTGTAAGGTTAGCTTGTGTATTTGAGACTTTCCTGGTTTCTTGAGAAAGACTTGCATTGCTGTGACCTTCTCTCTTAGGACTGCCTTTGTTGTATCCCAAATGTTTGGAACAGTTGTGTTTTCATTTTCATGTGTTTCCATGAATTTTTAAAATTTTTCTTTAATTTCCTTGTTTACACATTCATTCTTTAGTAGGATGCTTTTTACCCTCTAAGTATTTGAGTTCCTTCCAAATTTCCCCTCATGATTAGTTCAAGTTTCAAAGCACTGTGGTCTGAAAATATGCAGGGAATAATCCCAGTCTTTTGGTACTGGTTGAAACCTGATTTGTGACCCAGTATTGATCTCTCCATGTGCACTCAAGAAAAATATGTATTCTGCTGCTTTAGCATAGAATGCTCTGTATATATTTGTGAAGTCCATCTGGTCCAGTGTGTCATTCACAGACCTTGTTTCATTGTTTATCTTCTGCTTAGATGATCTCTCCATTGCTGTGAGTGGCATGTTAAATTCTGCTGCTATTATTGCATTATTATCAATATGTTCCTTTAATTTTTTTATCGATTGGTTTATGTAATTGGCTAATGCCACATTAGGAGCATAAATATTTATAATTGTTAGATCTTCTTGTTGGATAGACCCTTTAAGTATGATATAGTGTCCCTTTTCATCCCTTACTATAAAATTTGGTTTAAAATTTAATTTGTCTGATATAAGGATTGCTACCCCAGGTTTCTTTTGATGTCCATTAGCATTATAAATGGTTTTCCACCCCCTCACTTTCAATCTGGAGGTATCTTTGGTCTAAAATGAGTTTCTTGTAGACAACATATGAATATTTTCTTATTTCTTATTTGACTTCTTCATTGAGCCATTGTTTAGTAGCATATTGTTTAACCTCCATGTACTTGTGTTTTGTCCAAATTTTTTTTCTTGTAGTTAACTTCTAGTTTCATAGCATTATAGTGAGAAAAGATGCATGGAGTAATTTCAGAATTTTTCTATTTGTTGAGGCCAAATATGTGATGTAATATGTGATCTATTCTGGACAGTGATCCATGTACACTTGAAAAGAATGTGCATTCTGCTGTTTTAGGATGAAATTTTGTAAATATATCTGTTAAGTCCGTTTGGTCCAGTTGTCATTTAAAGTCATTGTTTCCCTGTTAACTTTCTGTTTAGATGACCTATCTTTGATGTAAGTGGTCTTGGGCACCTGGGGGCTCAATCAGTTAATTTAAGTGTATTATTAATATTAATGTATTATTAAGGTATTATTATCCATTAATATTAGTGTATCATTATCAATTAATATATTATTGATATACTAATGTTTATATTGATATTAATGTATTATCAATCATTAATATTAATGTATTATCAATTATACATTAATTGTACATTGGCTATTAATGTATTATTTTCTAATATTAATGTATTATTGTCGATTATTTAACAATAATATTAATTATTAAAGTATTATTAATATTAATGCCACTCCCTTCTACTTCAAAGTTTTTGTTAAGAAATGGGCTGATCACATTATGGGGTTTCCCTTGTATGTTACTGTCTTCTTTTGTCTTGCTTCTTCTAACATTCATTCTCTATCACTATATTTCATGAATTTAATTACAATATGTCTTGGTGTTGGCCTACTTTTGTGGATTTTGATGGGTGTTCTTTGTGCCTCCTGGATCTGGATGTCTCTTTCCTTGCCCAGATTAGGGAAAATTTCAGCTATTATTTCTTCTAATATGTGTTCTGCCCCCTTTTCCTTTTCTTCCTCTTCTAGGACTCCTATAACATGAATGTTACTATATTTGATGGAGTCACTGATTTCCTTAAGTCTATTCCAATGTTTCATAATTCTTTCTCTCTTTATTTTTCAGCTTCATTATTTCTCATTATTTTATCTTTTATATTACTTATTCATTACTCTGTTCCTTCCATCCTTGTGTTAACTGAATCAGCCTGTTTTGAATCTGTTATTATATTTTTCATTTCTGATTGCTTTTTAACTCTTTTATCTCTGTGGTAAGGGTCTCCCTGAAGTCTTCCATTATTTTCTCAAGCCCAGTTAGTACCCCTATGATTTTTGCTTTCAATCCCCATCAGGCATGTTATATCTATTTCACATAGATCTCTAGCCATGACCTTATCTTGTTTCATTTGGGATGAATTCTTCCAACTTGGCATTTTGTCTAAGTCTCTGTCTTCTTCTGGGTGTTAGAACAGTCCATTATGTTAACTACTCCTGAGAGTAATGGCTTTATGAAGAAGAGGTCATATAGTGTCCAGGGCCTGGTGCTTCAGGGAGTGTCTCTGGAGTGTGCTATGTGTGCTCTTCTGTTGTGTTTTGCCTATTGTATCATTCAGACCAGTCATCTACAAAGGTACTCCTTGCCTGCAATAGCAGTACTTAGTGCTTGGCCAGAATGTGACTACTTTTAACCAGGTGTGCTCTGATCTACTTGTGAAATGAAACCTGACACCAACTCCACCAGAAATTAGGCCCTACAGAACTCTCTGCTCCAGATATGTGGTGTGGACAAGGGTTGGTGCTAGTCTTCTGTGGAATGGGTCTGCTACACTGGGACTAATGCAAACTGAACTAAGAAGGACAGCCCTGCCAGAGCACAGGAGAACAGAGCTTGGAGTAAGCAAGGTAAGGAGCCAGTATCTACACTATGCTGTTCCAGCAGGTGGCTTTGTGCTTATGCTCAGAAGGAGAGGAGGAAAATGCCACCAGATAGCTCCTTTGTTCCCACAGAGGCATCTTCATGAATGCTGCCCATCAGGCATGTGCTCCAAGAACAGTGAATGATCTCCCACTACGTGACCTAGGATTTCTTCAGACTGCTGCTTCCATGGGGTCCTCTCCACAAATTATTTGCCTGACTTCTCTCCAGGAACAGTGCAGTGCCCTCCAGGATCCTTCCCAGCCAAGACTGCTGATCTTCAAACCTTCAGGCTTTAAGCCCCACTGTTTGCAAGAACTCACAAAATTCAGCCCCTCATTTTCCAAGGTAATGACGTTGAGGAAATCTTTTCCCTGTGCATTCCCCTGGGTGATCCTGAGACCATGGCTCCTTTCCCTCCACAGCACCTACAATCCATTTCTTCCCTAAACCACGTCTCCGCACTTCCTATCTTGTTCTGTATGGTCCCTTCTCTCCATTTAGTTGTGTTCTGTCAGTCTTCAGGTCAATCAGGTCAATTTCTAGGGTATTTCAGATGATTTCATATTCATCTAGTTTTATTTGTGGGAGGAGATGAGCCCAGGATCCTCCTTATTCTCCTGCCATCTTCCTCTCTCTCTGTGGTATTTCTTAAAATCAAGGATTGAGATACCTTCAGCACTCTTATTCCTTCTCCAGATTGCTTTGCTTATTTCAGGCCTTTTGTGATTCCATACGAATTTTAGTATTATTTGCCCTAGTTCTAGTGAATAACGTTGTTGATATTTTGGCAAGGATTGTATCAAATCCATATTGCTTTGGATAATTGGGACATCTCAATCCCATTTACAATTGCACCCAAAACCATAAGATACCTAGGAATAAACCTAATCAAAGAGGCAAAGAATCGATACTCAGAAACCTATAAAGTACTCATGGAAGAAACTGAGGAAGAGACAAAGAAATGGAAAAATGTTCCATGCTCCTGGATTGGAAGAACAAATATTGTGAAAATGTCTATGCTACCTAAAGCAATCTACACATTTAATGCAATCCCTATCAAAATCCCATCCATTTTTTTCAAGGAAATGGAACAAATAATCCTAAAATTTATATGGAACCAGAAAAGACCTCGAATAGCCAAAGGAATATTGAAAAAGAAAGCCAAAGTTGGTGGCCTCACGATTCCAGACTTCAAGCTCTATTACAAAGCTGTCATCATCAAGACAGTATGGTACTGGCACAAAAACAGACACATAGATCAATAGAACAGAATAGAGAGCCCAGAAATAGACCCTCAAGTCTATGGTCAACTAATCTTTGACAAAGCAGGAAAGAATGTCCAATGGAAAAAAGCCTCTTCAACAAGTGGTGTTGGGAAAATTGGACAGCCACTTTCAGAAAAATGAAATTGGACCATTTCCTTACACCACACATGAAAATAGACTCAAAATGGATGAAATACCTCAATGTGAGAAAGGAATCCATCAACATCCTTGAGGAGAACACAGGCAGCAACCTCTTCGACCTCAGCCACAGCAACTTCTTCCTAGGAACATCGCCAAAGGCAAGGGAAGCAGGGGCAAAAATGAACTATTGGGATTTCATCAAGATCAAAAGCTTTTGCACAGCAAAGGAAACAGTTAACAAAACCAAAAAGACAACTGACAGAATGGGAGAAGATATTTGCAAATGACATAACAGATAAAGGGCTAGTGTCCAAAAATCTATAAAGAACTTAGCAAACTCAACACCCAAAGAACTAATAATCCAGTCAAGAAATAGGCAGAGGACATGAACAGACATTTCTGAAAAGAAGACATCCAGATGGCCAACAGACACATCAAAAAGTGCTCCACATCACTTGGCATCAGGGAAATACAAATCAAAACCACAATGAGATATCACCTCACACCAGTCAGAATGGCTAAAATTAACAAGTCAGGACATGACAGATGCTGGCGAGGATGCGAAGAAAGGGGATCCCTCCTACACTGTTGGTGGGAATGCAAGCTGGTGCAGGCACTCTGGAAAACAGCATGGAGATTCCTCAAAAAGTTGAAAATAAAAACTACCCTATGACCCAGCAATTGCACTACTGAGCATTTACCCTAAAGATACAAACGTAGTGATCCGAAGGGGCACGTGCACCCAAATGTTTATAGCAGCCATGTCCACAATAGCCAAACTATGGAAAGAACCTAGATGTCCATCAACAGATGAATGGATAAAGAAGATGTGGTATACATACACAATGGAATACTATGCAGCCATCAAAAGAAATGAAATCTTGCCATTTGCAACGACGTGGATGCAACTAGAGGGTATTATGCTTAGCAAAATACGTCAATCGGAGAAAGACAACTATCATATGACCTCCCTGATATGAGGAAGTGGAGATGCAACATGGAGGGTTTGATGGGTAGGAAAAGAATAAATGAAACAAGATGGGATTGGGAGGGAGACAAACCATAAGTGACTCTTAATCTCACAAAACAAACTGAGGGTTGCTGGGGGTCGGGGGGTCAGGAGAGGGGGTTGGGGTTATGGACATTGGGGAGGGTATGTGCTATGGTGAGTGCTGTGAAGTGTGTAAATCTGGCGATTCACAGACCTGTACCCCTGGGGATAAAAATACATTATATGTTTATAAAAAAATTTTTAAAGTTTAATAAAAGGAAAAAAATAAAATAAAACACTTAGGAATAAATTTAACTAAAAAGATAAAAGATCTGTACACTGAAAATTATATACATTGATAAAAATTGGTGAACATACAAAACAATGGAAAGATAGCTCATTTTCATGGAATTGGAAGAATTAATATTGCTAAAATGTCCATACTACCCAAAGACATTTGGCAATGCAATCCCTATCAAAAGTCTAATGGCATTTTTACAAATACAGTAAAAGCAATCCTGGGGCGCCTGGGTTGCTCAGTGGGTTAAGCCTCTGCCTTCAGCTCAAGTCATGATCTCAGGATCCTGGGATCGAGCCCCACATTGGGCTTTCTGCTCAGCAGGGAGCCTGCTTCCTCCTCTCTCTCTCTCTCTGCCTGCCTCTCAGCCTACTTGTGATCTTTGTCTGTCAAATAAATAAATAAAATATTGAAAAAAAAAAGAAAAAGCAACCCTAAAATTCATATGAAACAATAAAAGACATAGCCAAAGCAATCCTGACATAGAAGAACAAAGCTGAAGGCATCACAATACCTAATTTCAAACTTTATTACATATCTATAGTAATCAAAATAATATGGTAATGGCATAAAAACAGACACATAGACCAATGGAACAGAACTGAGAGCCTATAATCAATTCACACATATATACGGTCAACTAATATTTGAACAAGGGAGCCAAGAACACTCAATAGGAAAACAACAGTCTCTTCAATAAGTGGTTTTGGAAAAACTGGATATACATATCGAAGGCATAAAAATGGACCCCTATCTTACACCATTCACAGAAATCAATTCAAACTGGACTAAACACTTAAATATAAGACCCAAAACTATAAAATTACTGGAAGAAAACATAGAAGAAAAGCTTTTTGACATTTATCTTAGCAACAATGTTTTGAATGTGAAACCAAAAGTACAAGCCACAAAAGCAAAATAGACAAATATAAGTGCATGAAATTAAAGAGCTTCTGCACAGCAAAGGTGACAATCAAGAGTGAAGAGACAACTATAGAATGTGAGAAAATATTTGCAGTCCATACATTTGATCAGTTAATATCCAAAATATATAAGGAATTCAAACAACTCAATACCAAAAAGGAAAAAGAAAACATATAATCTGATTAAAACATAGGCAAAGAACCCAAATAGACATTTTACCAAAAAAGATATAAAAATGCCCAACATATTCATGAAAAATGTGCTCAATATCACTGATCATCAGGGCAATGTAAATGAAAACCACAATAAAATATCACCTCAGATCTTTTAAGACAACTACTATAAAAAAGATAAACTATTAAGTGTTGGCAATGATGTGGAGAAAAGGGAAACCATGTGAGCTGTTGGTGGGAATGTAAATTGGTGGAGCCAAGATAAAAAACAGTACGGAGGTTCCTCAGAAAATTAAAAGTAGAGCTAACATAGATCTAGCATCCCACTTCTGGGGATATATTGAAAGGAAATGAAATCACTACCTAAAAGAGGTATCTGTACCCCCAGGTTTGTTGCATTCACAATAGCCAAGACATGGAAGCAACCTAATTGTTGAATGGATAAAGGAATTTTGGTATAAATATAAATGTGGTATGTATTCATATACTTCTATATAGAATATTAATAAATGAAATATTATTCAGCCATTAAAAAAAGAAGGGAATCCAGCCCTTTGCAATATAGATGAACCTTGAGGGCACTGAGCTAAGTGAAATAAGTCAGACACAGAAAGACAAAAGCTATATGCTTTCATTAATCTAAAAAAGCTGAATCAAAGAGCAGAGTGGTGGGAGCCAGGTGTTGGGGGTTGGAGGAAATGAGTAGATTTTGGTTAAAAGCTATGAACTTCCAGCTTTAAGATGCATAAGTTCTGAAGATACAGTGTACAGCATGGTGACTATAACAGTACTGTATTATATACTTGAAAGTTGTTAAGAAAATAGATCTAAAATGTTATCACCACATACCAATAAAATGTAAATATATGAGGAGATAGAGGTGCTAACTAATATTGTGACAATTATTGTACAATATATACATGTATCAAATCACCACTCTGGACACCTTAAATGTGTGGATATGTCAATAACATCTCAATAAAGCTGTGGAAGAAATATGTAAATGGTCCCTGCCCTTATACAACTTACAGTCTAGAAAATAAGGCAAATAAATAAACAAATGATGATATTAAAGGGCCATTACAGTGTTCACAAAAAGAGTTAAGCATGTGGGGAAATGCTTATTTAAAGACCTTGAATTGGTTTCCTAATGCCAATGTAACAAATTACCACAAATTCAGTATTTTAGAAGAATATAAATTTTTCTTATGGTTCCAGAGCTCAGAAGTCCAAGAGTTCAGTCCTTCCCTTTTTTGGCTGATAAAGAGTATGCACATACTAAGAGTATGATAAAGAGTATGCACATACTAAGAGTGCTCTTAGATGCACTACACAACCTATATAATCCAGGATTATCTCCCTATCTCACAACGCTTAATCACATCTATAAAGTTTCTTTTGCTATGTGTGACATAGTATATTCACAGGTTCTGTGGAATAGGGCTTGGATATCTATGAGAGTCCTTTATTCTGTCTACTACAGATATAACTGAACTTAAAAAAATAGAAGGAAATATAGAAAAAATATTAACAGTGTTGAGTCTGGACGGTTGGATTAAGTTTTACTCTTTTGCAACTTTTAAAAGCTCTAAAATGGGCATATGTCACCTTTTTTAAAGAAACAATACAGACATACAAACACAAAAAGTTCAAAGGGGCATACAATAAATTGTCTTTGCCATGCCCTTGACCCTCAGCCCCCAGGTTCCTCTCCCTAAAGGCAATTATCATTAGTAGTTTCTTCTTCCAGACAGAGGATATTCAATATCCATGGCAGGCTAATGAATGGTCCCTCAAAGACTTTCATGTCTAAAACCCCAGAAACTGCTAATATATTACCTTACTGGCAAAAGGGACTTTGCGGATATGACTAAGGATTTTGAGATGGGGTGATTATGACCAACTGTCTGGATAGGCCCAATATAATGACAGGGATCCTTAAAAGAGAGAGGCAGGAATTACGGCTAAAGGGGGAATGGACAGCTATGTGACAACAGAAGCAAAGACTGGAGACCTATACTTTTTTTTTAATGTTATATTGGTCAGCATACAGTACATCAGTAGTTTTTGATGTAGTGTTCCATGACTCATTGTTTGCATATAACACCCAGTGCTCACTGCGCTCCACATCTCCTGATGTGGAGAAAGGGTTCCCCTCTCTCCACATCAGAAGAGATATACATTAAAAATGGAAGGAGGACACTGTTGGTGGGAATGCAAGCTGGTGCAACCACTCTGGAAAACAGCATGGAGGTTCCTCAAAAAGTTGAAAATAGAGCTACCCTATGACCCAGCAATTGCACTACTGGGTATTTACCCTAAAGATACAAACGTAGTGATCCGAAGGGGCACATGCACCTGAATGTTTATAGCATCAATGTCTACAATAGCCAAACTATGGAAAGAGCCTAGATGTCCATCAACAGATGAATGGATAAAGAAGATGTGGTATATATATATACAATGGAATACTATGCAGCCATCAAAAGAAATGAAATCTTGCCATTTGGGATGACGTGGATGCAACTAGAGGGTATTACGCTTAGTGAAATAAATCAGTCGGAGAAAGACAACTATCATATGATCTCCCTGATATAAGGAAGTGGAGATGCAACATGGGGGGTTTGGGGGTTAGGAAAAGAAAAAATGAAAGAAGATGGGATTGGGAGGGAGACAAACTTCAGTCGAAAAAATGGACTGAGGGTTGCTGGGGGGAGGGGTGTCGGGAAAGGGTGGTGGGGATATGGACACTGGGGAGGGTATGTGCTATGGTGAGTGCTGTGAAATGTGTAAACCTGGCGATTCACAGACCTCTACCCCTGGGGATAAAAATACATTATGTGTCTATAAAAAAATTAAAAAATAATTAAAAAATGGAAGGAGGCCCACAAACCAAAAAATTGAGATGAAAAAGGCAAGAAAACAAATTTTCCCCTCAGAGCTTCCAAAAAGAATCAGCCCTACTCATGCTTTGACTTGCCCAGTGAAACTGATTTTAGACTTAGGACCCCCAGAACTGTAAGAGAATAAACTTGTGTTGTTTTAAACCACTAATTTGTGGTCACTTGTTTCAGTGGCAACATAGATCTACTTTGTACATGTATGGATATATTGGATATATCAGTAGAATAAACCCAAAGAATTAGAATTTCTGGGTTAAAGAATGTAGTTTTTCATTTTGATTTAAACTTCCAAACTTCCTACATGCGGGATGTACCAATCTCTACTGCAGTAATGTATAGTGTAACTCATTTGACTTTACCAGGATGCTCTTCTTCCATATAGAGGTATGAGTTTCATGCATCTTTTCCTCTTACTGTTTCCTAATTTTGTATCACATTATAGAAATACTCACCCCAAACTTAATTTTTATTTTTTATTTTTTAAATATTTTATTTATTTATTTGACAGAGATCACAAGTAGGCAGAGAGGCAGGCAAAGAGAGAGAGGAAGGGAAGCAGGCTCCCGGCTGAGCAGAGACTCCCGATGTGGGGCTCGATCCCAGGACCCTGGGATCATGACCCGAGCCGAAGGCAGAGGCTTTAACCCACTGAGCCACCCAGGTGCCCCCCAAACTTAATTTTTAAATACTCCCATATTTCCTATTAGTTTTATGGTCCAATATTTTACATTTAAACCTTTTATCTAACTGTGGTTAACTTTGAAGTATGGATGCTACTCATTTTCCCAAATGGCTACCAAGGTGACCCTATAACATTTCTTAAGTAATTCATCTTTTTCTCACTAATCTGAAATGCCATTTTTTTAAGATTTATTTATTTATTTATTTGATAGACAGAGATCACAAGTAGGCAGAGAAGCAGGCAGAGAGAGAGAGAGGAGGAAGCAGGCTCCCTGCCGAGCAGAGAGCCTGATGCGAGGCTCGAGCCCAGGCAGACCTGAGCCAAAGGCAGAGGCTTTAACCCACTGAGCCACCCAGGTGCCCTGAAATGCCATCTTTATCAGATGTTAAATTTCTATCTGATTTCAATCTATTCCTAGACTTTCTAGTCTGTTTCATTGATTTGTCCATAAAGTCATGTAGCAGTACCACACTGTTTTAAGTACTGTAGCTTAAAGATATCATTTTTAATTTCTTATAAAAACTAATCTCCCTTAACTATTCCCCTTTTCCAAATTTCTCTAGGTTTTCATGCAAAAAAAAGTATCTTTACTTGGACTGTCTAATTTAACCTACTATTTATTTAAGTCTTAAGTAAATTGATATCTTACATTATTTTTCCATTTAACAATACGCCATGTCTTTCTATTAGCCTAAATATTCTTTAATATTCCTCAGTAATATTTATTTTTTCACTCATGTAGAACTTAAGCATTGTTTACTGAGTCTACTTTTAGATATTTTCTTTTTTCTATTACTATTTAAATGTGGTCTTTTGGGAGACTTCTTGGAAGATGGTAGACCAGGAGGATTTGATGCTTACCTCATCCCATGAAGACACCTAGATAACAACCACATCACTGCAACTAACCCAGAAAATGACCCAAAGACTGGCAGAATAGACTTCCTACAGTTAATCACAGAGAGGGGGCCACATCAAGAAGGATAAGAGGGGAAGCCATGCAGTCAAGAACCAAACTCCCAGAACTCCCAGTGATACTAACCACAAATGGGGGGATACCAGAAGCACAGAAAAGGGAAAGGAACAGACCCCACACCAGTCACACCAGACAAGGGGTACCTGCAGTGGAGAGACAAGTCCCGATAACATTTGGCATTGAAAACCACTGGGGCTTAACTTCAGGAATTTTTTTTTAATAATCTGTGGGACTAAAAACCCAATACTTTAAAAAATCAGCAGGCCTTCGGTGCCTGGGTGGCTCAGTCATTAAGCCTCTGCCTCCAGCTCAGGTCATGATCCCAGAGTCCTGGGATAGAGCCCTGCATTGGGCTCCCTGCTCAGTGGGAGGCCTGCTTCTCCCTCTGCCCCTCCCCCTGCTTGTGTTTCCTCTCTCTGTCAAGTAAATAAATAATATCTTTAAAAAATAAAATAAAAAT
This sequence comes from Mellivora capensis, assembly GCA_004024625.1. NCBI lineage: Eukaryota > Metazoa > Chordata > Mammalia > Carnivora > Mustelidae > Mellivora > Mellivora capensis. Next base: position 103,972 of record PISX010005425.1, read on the forward strand.
CAGCAGGCTTAGCTCTGGGAAAGCTAGAGGGTGATATGAAACAGTCCCAGCCCTTAAGGAGCTAGCATAACATATCACCCTGCTGAGATATGGCATAGAAGCAACAGTTTGAAAAGTGCCTGGGGTATATGGGAAGGAGATTCACTTACTAATCTCAGAACATGTATAGAAGGGCAGGGATCTTTAGGACACTTCAAGAACAAAAGAACTAGCAGGTACCATTTCTTACCACCCACTCTACCAGCCTAGATAGCTGGACACTTGCAGGAACCAGCACTAACACCCGTCACCTAACTTGCTAACCCCCCATGCCCCTCCTCCAGATTCTCCTGGAGATCCACCCCATCCAATTCACCACACTCAGCAAGAGTCCCTCTAAAGTGGTTCCTGCCATGTCTCATCCTGTAAGCAGCCCCAGCAGGGACAAGAATCACTCCAGGGACACCTGGGTGGCTCAGTTGGTTAAGCGGCTGCCTTTGGCTCAGGTCATGATTCCAGCGTCCTGGGATCGAGTCCCACATCGGGCTCCTTGCTCGGCAGGGACCCTGCTTCTCCCTCTGCCTCTGCCTGCCACTCTGTCTGCCTGTGCTTGCTCTCTCTCTCTCCCTCTCTCTCTAACAAATAAATAAATTTAATAAAAAAAAAAAAGAATCACTCCAAAGTGCTTTAGAGAAAGGGGAAGATAACCACATACAGCAGATAGGACTAGGGGCAGATATCTGATCTGACTTCTGGTCCTACCCACCAACAGAAACCTCTCAGGGCACAGTACAGGGAGAGAGCCCTGTAGTTCAAGGTCACTGGGGCCCCAGCAGAAAGACCGGGCACAAGCATCTGGTCTGACTGCCAGCCTCACTCACCAACAAAATTATCTTGAGGGGCAAGGCATGAAGAGCACCCTGTAACTCAGTGCTATTATATCCAACAAATGGACTAGGAACAGACATCAGGTTGAACTGCAAGACCCATCTACCAACAAAATTATATCAGAATACAACACAGGGAGAGTGCCCTGCAGTTCAGTGATATTGCAGCCTCAGCAAATGGGACGAGAACAGACATCTGTTCTGACTGCTGATACTGCCCAACTATAAGCCCATGTCAGCTGCACAGGGACCAAACTCTACCCACAATAGGCAAAGTAGGTGATTACAGCCAACTGGACTGAAGGCAAACACAGATCAGCCACAACAGGAGGGCACACACAATATACATAAGAGACAACCCTGAAGTGCCTGGTTCTGGTAAACAGAGGGCATTGCACAACAGTGCACTGCAGGACCTCTTCTTCATAAGTCCACTACTTTCAATACCAAGAGATTTAGCCGATTTTCCTAATACATAAAAACAAACATAGAGAGTTGGACAAAATGAGAGGCGGAGCAATATGTCCCAAGTAAAAGAACAGCAAAACAACAGAAAAAGAACTAAATTTAATGGAGATAAGCAAATGCCTGATTAAGAATTTAAGGAAGGGTCAGAAAGACACTGTTTGGACTTGACGAAAGAGTAGAGGATCTCAGTAAGACCTTCAACAAAGGGATAGAAATTTTTAAAAGAACCAATCAGAGATGAAGAACTCAATAACTACAATTAAAAATATATCAGAGAGCATTGAGGCACCTGGGTGGCTCAGACGGTTAAGTGTCCAACTTTTGGTTTCAGCTTAGGCCTTGATTAGGTCATGAGATTGAGCCCCGCGTTGGGCTACATGATCAGTGGGACATCTGCTTAAGATTCTCTCTCCCTCTCCCTCTGCCCCTCATCCCCTACTCTCTCTCTCTCTCTCTCTTTCTCTGTCTCTCAAATAAATAAATCTTTCAAAAATATGGGGAGCCTGGGTGGCTCAGTGGGTAAAGCCTCTGCCTTTGGCTCAGGTCATGATCTCTGGGTCCTGGGATTGAGCTCCACATAGGGCTCTCTGCTCAGTGGGGAGCCTTCTTCCCCCTCTCTCTCTCTGCCTGTCTCTCTGCCTACTTGTGATCTCTGTCCATCAAATAAATAAATAAAATCTTTTTAAAAATGTATTAGAGGGAATCAATAGATTAGAAAAGGCAAGAGAATGGATCAACAAACTGGAAGATAGTAATGGAGAGCAATAAAGTCTAAACAGCAAATGAAATAAAAAGAGTAATAAAAGATGAGAATAGGTTAGGGGAACTCAGTGACATCACCAAAGAGTAACATTCACTTACAGGTATTCTAGAAGACAAGAGAGAAAGGGGTACAGAAAATTTATTTGAAGAAATGATAGCTGAAAACAACCTTAATCTAGCAAGGGAAACAGACATCCAGAACCAAGATGCACAGAGAAACTCCAGAATAATGAACCCAAGGAGATACACCAAGACACATAATAATTAAAGTGGCAAAAAGTAGTGATACGAAGAGATGAAATGAGTCAAACAGAGAAAGTCAATTATCATATGGTTTCACTTACTTGTGGAGCATAGGGAATAACATGGAGGACATTAGGAGAAGGAAAAGAAAAGTGAATTGGGGGAAATCGGAGGCAGAGATGAACCATGAGAAACTGTGGACTCTGAGAAACAAACTGAGGTTTTTGGAGGGGAGGGGGTGGGGGGATGAGTGAGCCTGGTGGTGGGTATTAAGGAGGGCACGTATTACATGGAGCACTGGGTGTGGTACATAAACAATGAGTCTTGGAACACTGAAAAAATTAAATTAAAAAATAAATAAATAAATGAAGATTTTTATTTATTTGCATGAGAGAGAGCATGAGCAGGGGGAGGGGCAAAGGGAGAGGGAGAAGTAGACTCCTCACTGAGCAGGGAGCCTGATGTGGGGCCAGATCCCAGCACCCTGGGATCATGACCTGAGCCAGAGGCAGACGCTTAACTGACTGAGCCACCTAGGCACCCTAGTGATACAGATGGAATTTTAAAAGCAACCAGAAAAAAGAAAACAGTTACATACAAGGAAAATCCCATCGGACTATCAGCAGATTTTACAGAAGAAACTGTGCAAACCAGAACCGTGGCATGATATATATTCCAAGTCCTGGAAGGAAAAAAACCTGTGACCAAGTATTATCTTTTCAGCAAGGCTATAATTTAGAAGAGAAGGTCACACAGAGTTTCCCAGATAAACAAAAGCTAAGGGAGTTTGTCACCACTGATCCAGCCTTATGAGAAACATTAAAAATAATTATTTAAGTGGAAAGAGAAGACCATAATCAGGAGTAAGAAAATTAGGAAAGGAAAAAAATTATACAGTTGCATACAAACAAAATAAATGTGGCAGATTAATCACTTATAAAACCAGTACAGAGGTCAAAGCACAAAAGCAATAAAATCAATTCTATCTATAAAAATCAATCAAGGGATTCACAAACTAAAAGGATGTAAAGTATGACATCATACACATAATAGGTGTTAGGGACTAAAAATTTAGTGCTTTGGGAATGAGTTCAAATTTAAGTGACCATCTATTTTTCAAAGAGCTGGAGCGAATAATCCTAAAATTTGTATGGAATCAGAAGAGACCCTGAATCGCTAAGGAAATGTTGAAAAACAAAAATAAAACTGGTGGCAGCTCATTACCTGATTTCAAGCTTTACTACAAAGCTGTGATCACCAAGACAGCATGGTACTGGCATCACAACAGACACATAGACCAATGGAACAGAGTAGAGAGCCCAGATATGGACCCTCAACTCTATGGTCAAATAATCTTCGACAAAGCAGGAAAAAATATGCAGTGGAAAAAAGACAGTCTCTTCAATAAATGGTGCTGGGAAAAATTGGACAGCTATATGTAGAAGAAGGAAACTCGACCATTCTCTTACACCGTACACAAAGATAAACTCGAAATGGATAAAGGACCTCAACCTGAGACAGGAATCCATCAGAATCCTAGAGGAGAACATAGGCAGTAACCTCTTTGATATCAGCCACAGCAACTCCTTTCAAGATATGTCACCAAAGGCAAAGGAAACAAAAGCAAAAATGAACTTTTGGGACTTCATCAAGATCAAAAGCTTCTGCACAGCAAAGGAGACAGTCAACAAAACAAAGAGGCAACCCACGGA